>JAJAGP010006477.1:0-21310 GCA_025084515.1 Ancistrus triradiatus | reverse complement strand
CCCCCCCTCTCAAAGTATCTTTGAGTTGTAGGGGCATGTCTAGCAGTCAGTGATCTCTCACCAAGAGGTACACTACCTAGAAGTAGCCTCTGAGAGCCTTTTTATATAGGGAAGCACTTTTATACTCTCTTGTGGTGATACCCAGTGTCTAATCGGAGGGGGGAGAAGGTCACTACCTGGATTTAACTATCAAATAGGTAAGAGACCTCCCATGGGATAATTACTGCATTGGTGATTGTTTCAGCTGCCAACATGTTATTTAACCCTAACTGATGCAGTGAGTAGCTTCTCATTTGTTAAACAACCATGTCGAAGGACACATCCTGTGGTCATGGAAACGATGTTGATCTGTTTCAGAAGGGTCAAAATATTGGCATGCATCAAGCAGAGAAAACATCTAAGGAGATTGCTGAAACTACTGAAATCAGGTTAAAAACTGTCCAGTGCATTATTAAAAAGTGGAAGGACAGTGAAGAAACATCTTTGAGGAAGGAATGTGGTCAGAAAATCTTGAATAATCGTGATCAGTGATCACTTAAACGTTTGGTAACATCAAATCGTAGAAAAACAACAGTAGAACTCGGGGATAAGTTTAATACTGAAAGTAAAAGCACTTCCACACACACAATGCGAAGGGAACTCAAGGGATTGGGACTTGACAGTTGTGTAGCCTTAAGAAAACCACTTGTCAGTGAGACTAAACAGCAAAAACTGCTTCAATTTGCTTGGACTGGAGCAATGTCCAAGAAGGACATGTGGTCTGAGTCCAGATTTCCCCTGTTCCAGAGTGATGAGTGCATCAGGGTAAGAAGAGGCGGCTGAATTGATGCACCCATCATGCCTAGTGCCTACCGTACAGGCCTGTTGGGGCAGTGCTATGATCTGGGGTTGCTGCAGTTGGTCAGGTCTAGGTTCAGCAACGTTATGTGCCAAAAGAATGAGGTCAGCTGAATATACTGAACTACCAGGTTATTCCATCAATGGATTATTTTCTTCCCTGATGGCACGGCCATATTCCAAGATGACGATGCTAGGATTCATCAGACTCAAATTGTGAAAGAGTGGTTCAGGGAGCAGGAGACATTTTCACACATGAATTGGCCACCACAGAGTACAGACCTGAACCCCATTGAGAATCTTTGGGATGTGCTGGAGAAGACTTTGCCCAGTGTCCAAATCTCCCATCAATACAAGATTTTGGGGAAAAATGAATGCAACTCTGGACAGACATAAATGTTTCTGACATTGCAGAATAGCAGTCCAACAAAATATTACTGTGATCTCTTTTTTTTTTTTTTTTTGGCCAGGTAGTGTATCTGCCTAAATCATTATTGCTTGCTGAGTTTTGCAGCAATCCATAACAGATGGAAATAATCTTAATGAACCAAGACCTTAGAACAACCAATACAAAATACCACACAAGACTTGGGATCGGACAACATAGACTAACACATGTATCTAGTGGATGAAACACCAATGTCAAACATAATACTAGACTGGCTGTAAAATGTTTACTTTTGGAATTTCACACATACTACAATAAATAACCAAATACCATACAGAAACACATGTAAGAAATACTCTAACTCACCAGGAAAAAAAAAATCTGTTATCAGTGGCTTCCTCTTCTGACTCAATAGCCAAACCCTATCCTTTTTGTAATGTGCAATCGTTAGTTTTATCACTAGCTGTCTAAGCAAGACGCATGAACCCTTTACGTTTGCACTTGGACGTGTGATATTGCATGTCTTTGTGTTTTACAGAGGGCTATAAATGCTGTTTGCAGTGTAGTACTTTACACTTAACCGTTCCCACAAGAAATGAAAATGCATTTATTCAAATCAAACGTTAATTTTTTTTTTATCCAAGGTTAGTCAGTATAACATATAAACTAAAGCGTGTGAAGGGCATTTGGACGTCAGTAATATTCTACATGTTTTATACTAATTGCTCAATAGCATGACGCTGTGTGCCACTAACATACCTAGTGGAGTGTACAGATGAAGATCAAGACTGGGTTATACATTTACTTATTGTGGGTTTCATAATGAAGTAGTTTTGTGGCATAATTGCATATTTTATCTAAGACTTTCAGAGACAAAGTTGAAATTAACCATAACGCATGTGTGAAAGGTGGTTAGAAATGAGCACTGCGGAACTAGATGTCCTGTGATGACGTGGAATATCTAAGTGGTGTTTGTCTTATTCTTGCAGCTTTTCCACCTACTTGCCAAGAAGAATGTTGACTCTATCCTGGAGGACTATGCAAATTATAAGAAATCGAGAGGAACCTCTGATAACAAGTATGCTAATCTGTTACGGAATCATGCATGTGGCTCGCAGTTAAAGGGAATCAAACGGATTGTTGACGTTTTGACTTTGTCAGCTGTAATCACCCTTAAGGCCTTTCCACACAGAGTCTGTTTTTAACGGACGAAAAAATGCACGGCCAGTTTTGAAAAACAACACGCGTATATTAACGCAGTCGGAAACTGACGGAATGCAAAGCTGCGTAAAAATTTTAATCGGAACCTGTTCTCATTTCTGCGTTGTTCGGATGCGTTAAAAATCAGGCTGACCAATCAGGACTCCGTTATTTTGGTTGCAGCCCAAAGAAATGAGTGTCAAGTTGGCGACTGAACCGCTTTAATTCTTTGTGGCATAGATTCAACAAGGTGCTGGACACCTTCCACTGAGCTTTTGGTCCATATTGACTTGACGGCATCATGCAGTTGCTGTGGATTTGTCAGTTGCACATCCGTGATCCTAATTTCCCAGTCTATCACCTCCCAGAGGTGCTCTATTGGATTGAGATCTGGTGATTGTGTAGGCCATTTGATTACACTGAACTCCTTGTCATGTTCGAGAAACCAGAATGGGCTGATGTGAGCTTTTAGATGGTGGTACACTCTGGTCACAAATTGGTGGCCATGGTCAGCAACAATACTATGACTAGGTTGTGGCATTTAAATGATGCTCAACCATTAAACCACCAGCAGCAGCCTTGAACCGTTGATACAAGGCAGGATGGATCCATATTGTTTACACAAAATTCTCAACCTGTTTTAGCAGAAACCAAGACTGGGTTTCTGCCATGTGATTGGCTGACTTGGATATTTGGGTTAAGAAGCAGATGAACAGTTATACCTAATGGAGTGGCTGATGATTGTATATAGTTTATGTTGAATATTATCTAGTCATAGATTATTAAACAATGGAATGCTGATTTACAGTTTGGGATGATATTTTCTCATTTATGGTAACATGTTCAGTTCTGTTGTTCTTCAGGGAATATGCTGTGAACGAAGTGGTTGCTGGCATCCGCGAGTACTTCAATGTTATGTTGGGCACGCAGCTCCTCTACAAGTTTGAGAGGCCACAGTATGCGGAGATCCTGTCAAACCATCCAGATACCACGATGTCTCAGATATATGGAGCACCACACCTTCTGAGACTATTTGGTATGAACCACCAGCTGAGCTTTTTACTATTACTATAAAATTCTTGATTCGTTGGTGATAATCTGCAATATTTTACAGTGGTTTGTGACAAAGTGTTTGCCCCCTTCCTGATTTCTTATTTTTTGAATGTTTGTCACGTTTTGGAACATCAAACCAATATAATTAGTCAAAGACACCACAAGTAAACAAAATGCAGTTTTTAAATGAAGGTGTTTATTATTGAGGGAGAGGGGAAAAAAAATCCAAAGTTGCACTGCCCTGTGTGAAAAAGTGATTGCCCCCTAAACCTAATAACTGGTTGGGCCGCCCTTAGCAGCAACAACTGCAACCAGGCGTTTGCCATAACTTCCAATGGAGTCTTTACAGTGTTGTTTTTTTTTTTTGTCTCCTTCTTTTTTTTTTTCTTCAATGAGTTCTTTTACAAGTGGTTTGTGGAGGAATTTTTTTTTTGGGCCACTCTTCTTTTTGCAGAATTGTTTGTAATTCAGCCACATTGGAGGTTTTTTTGAGCATGGAACGGTCTTTTTTTTAAGGTCATGCCACAGCAAATTGGAATAGGGATTCAGGTCCAGGACTTTTGACTAGGGCCACTTCAAAGTCTTCATTTTTGTTTTTCCTTCAGCCATTTTCAGAGGTGGACTTCCTGGTGTGTTTGGGATCATTGTCCTGCTGCAGAACCCAAGTTCGTTTCAGCTTGAGGTCACGAACAGATGGCCGGACATTCCCCTTCAGGATTTTTCAGTAGACAGCAGAATTCATAGTTCCATTTATCACAGCAAGTCTTCCAGGTCCTGAAGCAGCAAAACAGCCCCAGACCATGACACTACCACCCCCATATTTTACTGCTGGTATAATGTTCTTTTTCTGAAATGCTGTGTTACTTTTACACCAGATGTAATGGGACACACACCTTCCAAAGAGTTCAACTTTTGTCCCATCAGTCCACAATGTTTTCCCAAAAGTCTTGGGGATCATCAAGATATGTTCTGGAAAAATTGAGACGAGCTTTAATGTTCTTTTTGCTCAGCAGTGGTTTTCATCTTGGAGCTCTGCCATACAGGCCATTTGTCCAGTCTCTTTTTCTTATGGTGGAGGCATGAACACTGACCCTATCTGAGGCAAGTGAGGCCTGCAGTTCTTTGGATGTTGTTGTGGGGTCTTTTGTGACCTCTTGGATGAGTCGTCGCTGCGCTCTTGGGGTAATTTTGGTCAGCCGGCCACTCCTGAGAAGGGTCACCACTGTTCCATGTCTTCACCTTTATTTAAAAATTGCATTTTGTGTTTACTTATGTTGTCTTTAACTAATATTTAAATTGGTTTGATGTTCCAAAACACTTAAGTGTGACAAACGGGCAAAAAAATATGAAATCAGGAAGTGGGCAAACACTTTTTCACACCACTGTATATTACAGAATTCTTGTCACCGAAGGTGACTAAGAACAGCATCATTTTGTCCCAAAGAGGCAAAAAATATAGGTGTAATTTTTTTTGACTGAAAAGCAGTTAATGTTAGTCTGGGCCAGAGGGCAGAAATGAAAGCAGATAAACAAACAAAATGACTCTTCGGACCAAAATTGTAGTTTGGGGGGGGAAATAAAAATAAATTTTTATATTATATATATAATATAAATATATATATATATATATAGTATATATATATATATATATATATATATATATATATATATATATATATATATATAATATATATATATATATATATATATATATATAATAATATATGCATAAATTTTTTTTTTTTTTTTTTTTTTATTTTTTTTTTTTTTTTTTTTTTTTTTTTTTTTTTTTTTTTTTTATTTTTTTTTTTTTTTTTTTTTTTTTCCCAAAAACTATATGATTTCACAGGACAAAACAATCTAGTTTGATTTAAAACTAGAAAAATTGGTTTGTCTAAACGAAGTATCAAGTCTTCCATCCTTGAAGATTTTAATTTGGATTTTGTATTCCAGTCGACCCTTTTTATCGAGGATTAAATGCTTCAACTGGGGTTTTTCAAAACATGAAGCATGAGTCTAGGATCCAATTATAATTACCTTGTAACAAGATATTTTATCCCCACCCCTTGTGAGGTGGATTAATTGCTGGATTGAGAAAGATTTTGAGACGCACTTTGTCGAAAAATTACCAAAAAAAAATAAAGCCACCTTTTCTACAAAACCCGATTTAAAAAAAAAAAAAAAAACCATAGTTCTAAATCCACCAACTTAATCTTGCAATTTAGTTTATACAAGCTTATTTTTATTACTTTTACTAATTTCCCAACAGTAAATATAAGACAGTTCATTTCAAAAGTCTTCGCAAAACGTGAAAAAAGCTGAATTTTATAGGGCTTGTTTTTTGTTTTGTCCAGTAGAGGGCAACAAAACTGTGAACTGGAAGCTTGTTTGCCATTCTAATGCATCATTCTGCTTGTGACGATTTATTTAAACTGTCTAATTTATCTTGTGGGCAGAGTTGTCTATCCAGCATTTCTAATTCTACACAAAGGTGCAAATCACTGTATTAAACACTAACAGACCCTCCTTGTTTCTATATTCATTGTCATTTCTATCAGCTCCACTTACCAGAGATGCAGTTTGTTGGTCTATAATTAGACTGTAATCCACTTGTTGGAGCAAACAATTTTTTTTTGTTTTTGGTTTGCAATCGCAGTGTGAGTAGGAACTCTGTGTGATGCTGAAGATTCATGCAAGTTCACTTGGACGCCTAAAATTGCATTGTACGACCATTTAGGCTCAGTAAACCCTGGACTTCACTGTCGGTCCCTTTTATTTATTTATTTTATTTTTTTCCCTTTTTGGTCTTTATTTATTTATTTATGATGTAGATCTGTTGTTTATATGGTTACCAGCGTACCATTTTTAAGTATGTTTATAAACAGCGGTTGGGCTCCACAGGCCTGCATCAAGACCAATCACTATACACTTGGGTCACTACATTTGGACCGATTGTCTTACTCCTATGTCGGGCCAATAATCACTAACTTGACTCACTCAGGGTTTCTATGCACTGACCTATTTTTATCCCTGCTTGTCCTGGTCAGAGTTTGAGGTGGTCTGCTGCTTATGCCAGAAAAGCATGGTGTGGCCATAAGCATACTCGGGACATGATGCCAGTTCTGTAAGGCTTGCTGCCACAAAACCAAGGGTCAGGTGTGCTTTTACGTGGTGCGTGAGCAGAAGACACAGCCAGAACTTGAAACCGGGTCACTCTGTTGGTGGGCTCCCATTTTTAGTTGACAGTAAAGCTTATTATTAAATGGTATGAAGGCTTCAATTGTGATCAGTTTTTAGTTTTTATGAATTTGGATCATTTTTTGCAGAACATGATTGTAGTTGGGGTGAATCACACGTGAACTTTGCATTTATTTTTATTTATTTATTTATTTTTTCCTTTGACAAAGTAGCTGAGATGTTATAAATGTTCTGTGAGTTTTAATAAAGAGCTCATTGTAATATGATTTTCATGTTTTGAAACTGATTGCCAAGGTAGAGTAGTATATTATGGTGTTTGCACCTTACGCATGTTCCCTTCAACAAATTCTGTTTAATTCTTACAGTGAGGATTGGGGCCATGCTGGCATACACACCTCTGGATGAGAAGAGCCTTGCTCTGCTTCTCAGCTACCTGCAAGATTTCTTAAAGTGAGTAGATACCAATATTTTTTGCTCTAGGATGTTGATTACAACAGTGTTAGTGGAGTTGTTTGCACACTCACACTGGGACACTTTAGAGACACCATTTGAGTTGATGCATGAAATTCGAGTACCTAGAGGCAACCCAAACAGACACGGAGGAGACATGCAAACTCCACATGGGATTTGATCCTGGGTTAGTGAAGCAATACTGCTGACTGCTGCCACCGTATAACTCTAGTTGTACTAGACTGTGGAAAAAAAAAAAGTGAACCAAGTAGGTCTAATGGAGTGGATGGTGAGTGGGCACAGTGTTTAAAAACTAACAGCACCACTGTCTGATCCACTCATACCAGCATACACTCAAACACACCACCACTACATCAGTGTCACTGCATTGCTGAGAATGGGGCACCTCCAAAATAGTACCTGCCCTGACCATTGAAGACCAGGTGGAAAGGGGGCTCAGAATGTGTGCAGAGCACCAGATGGACTACAGTCTCTAATTGTAGAACTGCATCTGTATGGCAAGTGGAGTACTGAGTGCAGAAACAAGGCGGTAGTTCTAATATTATGGATGGTTAATGTGTTGTAATAAGACTTGAAATGAAGTTGAGAAAAATCTATATGAAGAGTAGATTGTTCCACACAGGTGCAAAGGAGAGAAGAGATTATCTGGGGTATTGTTTGAAGGTCAATGCGAGTCTTTAGACTGTTCCTCCTGCAAGGGGGAAAATCCCTGGTCAGTTCACACCAGGACACTGAAACTTTAAGATCTGGTCTCACAGATATGGTTAGGTCTCAGAGATGATGTACCAGATGCTCTGGACCTGAAGACCTGAGCTGGTATGAAGCTGTGTAGTTCTCACTCTAAGAATGTAAATAATGTGGAGTAGAATTTTTGAGCATAGGAAAGCAAAGACAAGATTTGTAAATTTTGATCCTGGCTGCAACACTAAGCCAGTAGATTAATCTGGTAAAGGAGTGCCATGAGAAAAATTTGGTAGGTTGTAAACCAGACAGGCAGCAGTGGTAGTGTTTGATATTCTGTAGTGGAATAATGAAGGCAGACCAGCAAGCATGGACAGCCTTGAAATGACAAGACTGTATGAGGATCTGAGAAGCTTTTCTGGTAAGAAAAGGATGTGTTCTTCTAATATTGTCCAGAAGAAATCTGTAAGATCTGGTAATTGTAGTAATGTGGTCAGAAAAAATGAATTTCTCTTTTCAGAAGACTGAAGGTCCTTGTAGAGGCAAAGGCATCGTACTAATCCCCATGTTCACAAACCTTTTCATATTTAAACATATTTTGTCTGTATCAAATAACACGTCATGCAACTTTGTGTACTTTTATAGGTATTTGGTGAAGAATTCACCGTCTCTGTTCAACGCCTGTGACTACGAGGTTGCACCGCCAGAGTACCACCGCAAGGCTGTGTGAACACAAAGTGAGCATCTGTGGTGCAGGATTTTCATTTTGAAAGATTTTTACATTTTTGTTCTTTTAAATGTCCCTGTTTAAGGGATAGCCCAATCCACGGACATGCCGCTAGAACAGTGAAAAGTTATGACTGTACAACTGTTCTTTGTACTGGACTGGATTATAGCTGCTCACTGTCACCATGTTGTTGGAATATTTTTGGTTCAAATAACGTGTACATTGGGTAAAAACAGAATCAAGCTATATGCTGCAAAATTCTTTTTTTTTTTTTTTTTTTTGTTGTTCTTAATATATGTATAGGTTTGTTAATAAATTTGTCCTTCTCAAATAAGGCCCCTCACGGGCAGTTTTTTTTTCTCTTATATTGTGTATACAGTTTTCTGGAAAAAAACTTGACAATATTGCGGGGACTTTATGCATGGAAATCCAATAATAAAACATAAATACATATTCAACAGAAGCTGTACTTTTTTCTTTAATATGACCTAAAAAACAACATCAGATTTTCACAGAAGGTTCTAAAAGTAGATGAAGAGAACCTAGTTAATGAATGAGACAACAAAATATTATATTTTTTTGTCATTTATAATTATTGGAGGAAAAATGATCCAATATTACATATTAGTGAGTGGCAAAAGTATGTGAAACCTTTGTTTTCAGTATTTGGTGTGACCCCCCCCCCCCATTCCCTTCCCCTCCACACGAGCAGCCTCCACACAGAAGCAGCTTCAGGGCTCTGGGGATGTTTGGTGGGTTTCCTCACATTAACTGCTCGCTTCAGGTCCCTTCCACAACATTTCGATTGGATTAAGGTCAGGACTTTGACTTGACCATTCCAAAAACATGTACTTAAATCCTTCTGTAACCATTCTTTGTTTAAGAACGACTTGTGTGCTTAGGGTCGTTGTCTTGGCTGCAACACCCACCTTCTCTTGAGATTCAGTTCATGGACAGATGTCCCTACATTTCCTTTAGAATTCTCTGATATAGTTTTGCAGAATTCATTGTTCCATCAATGATTGGCAAGCCCAATCCTGGCCCAGATGCAGCAAAACAACAGACCCAAACCAATGATATCTACCCACCACCATGGGTTTTTCACAGATGGGATAAGGTTTCTGATGCTGGAATGCAGTTGCTTTTCCTTTCTCCAAACATAACGCTTTTCTTTTTAAACAAAAAAACCCAAAAGTTCTATTTTGGTCTCATACATCCACAAAACATTCTTCCAATAGCTTTCTGGCTCGTCCATGTGATTTTTAGCAAAAACTGCAGATGAGCAGCAATGTTTTTTCTTTTTAGAGAGCATGGCTTTCTCCTTGCAACCCTACCATGCACACCATTGTCGTTCAGTGTTCTTCTGATGGTGGACTCATGAACATTAACATTAGCCAATGTGAGAGAGACCTTCAGTTCCTTAGAAGTTACTCTGGGGTCCTTTGTGACCTCACCAACTGTTACACGCCTTGCTCTTGGTGTGATCTTTGTTGGTCGACCACTCCTGGGGAGGGTAACGATGGTCTTGAATCTCCTCCATTTGTACACAATCTGTCTGACTGTGGATTGGTGGAGTTCAAACTTTTTAGAGATGGTTTTGTAACCTTT
The DNA here is from genome assembly GCA_025084515.1 of Ancistrus triradiatus. NCBI lineage: Eukaryota > Metazoa > Chordata > Actinopteri > Siluriformes > Loricariidae > Ancistrus > Ancistrus triradiatus. The sequence continues at coordinate 11,147 of JAJAGP010006477.1, read as the reverse complement.
TCCAGCCTGATTAGCATCATCAACTCTCTGAGGTCCTCAGAAATCTCCTTTGTTTGTGCCATGATACACTTCCACAAACAGGTGATGTGAAGAGCAGACTTTGTTAGATCCACTGATTTAAAACGCCTGACTCAAATTTCATATAATCCTAGAGGTTCACATATGTTGCCCCTTACTAATATGCAATATATGATATCATTTTCCTCAATAAATAAATGACCAAGTATAATAATTTTGCCTCATTTGTTTAACTGGGTTCTCTTTATCTACTTGTAGGACTCGTGTGAAAATGTGATGACGTTTTAGGTCATATTTATGCAGAAATATAGAAAATTCTAAAGGGTTCACAAACTTTCAAGCACCACTGTACATTGTTGAATGTACAGAAGGTATTCTGGGACAAACACAGTATACCTGTGCATCCCTGCGTATACCGCTATAAGTACACATGCTGTATAATAAACAGACTGAACCCTTGTGCTAAAGAAGGAAGGTTAGTGAGGCAATTAGACACTTACTTCTGCAGACTGGTGGAATATTTGTAATGCACACACATTTCCAGATTTGATTGAGCCACAGAAAGCTATGTTGGCCATAATGTCACTATTGTTGGCATCCTTCTTAATTCATACAAAATATTTGCTCATAATAAAGTTCACTTGTGTATTTAGGTACTCCTATGCGGATTTTTGGTGGCTTCCTGTGTCAATATGAGGTGCCACAGAAGCCAAACCTCCTCAGTCATTCCTCACGTAGAGAATATTCGAGAAAACACAATAATGAGTCAGATGATGAGTCAGATGTGTTTTGACCTTCATAAATCAGTCAATGGCTATAAAAACGAAGTACTGATTAACTAAAGCATTTTACATTTGACCAGTGTATTTAGCCGTGTGTTCCAGTTCCACTTTTCAGCTGAACTAGGTCTGCTGTTTGCAATTCTACGGTAAACTTTAGAGCTTATTAATCACAGACACGTTTTTGTACACTTTGGAAAATATGAGGAATGAACGTAGGACGTGGAATCAGGCGGCAACAAGACACTTATCACAGGACATTGAGGCTGTGCTACTGGAAGTATCCAAAACAAACACGGTTTATTGCGTGTGTGTGTGTGTGTACTTATCATTGTGAGTACCAAATGCCCCCACAAGGATAGAAGGATCTGGTAAATGTTTCATAAAAAACGTTTATTTAAAAAAAATTGAATTGAAACAAATATCAAACTCTCAGTGTTGAGATGTAGAATTATTTACCGTTATGTCAGTGGAATGTTCTCACAAGTATAGAAGGACAACCGTGTGTGTGGGTGCGCGCGCGTGCGCGCGAGCGTGTCAGACGGAACGAAAGCTTACGGGCAATCGACAGCGGCAGTGCGGATCGTGTGGAGGGACTTTAACCGCGCAGTTTGCTTTAGTTATTTGCTCTTTCTTTGTGCAGTTCGTTCTGTTAGAGATATGGCAGTCTAGTCCTGACCTGTTTCGTTCCTGTATCTGTGAACCTAAATCTGCTTCACAGGAAAGAGTTGGGCTGAACAAGTTCTTATACTCCAGTGAAAGTATCGTGACTTGGCTCAGTGTCTGTACAAGCATGAAAAGTCTGAAACAGAGACTGAGGAAACACGAAACATCAAGCAGTGTGAGTAAACTTACATTTCATCTACAGATCCAATCTTATCTGCTACTTTGTGTTACGTAAAACTTCCAAAACAAATCGCTTTGCTAGCCTCCTGAGGTGGAGCTTTAGTAGAACAATTAAGGGTGTGGGTGACCCAAAAACCCGAACCACCTACATGGTTCAGGTTTCACTCGAATGTTGTAATCTGTTCAATGCTGTTTTACTTGAGGGAGCTCTAATCAGTTTGTGCTCTGCGGGGGTATTCGGATTGTGTATCTGTGTTGTGTCTGTGCAGTGTTAAGAGGTTAGACCAGCTGTCAACATCAGATTTATGTCAGACTGTGGAGACATAACTTCAGTGACCTCAAAGTAGTAGTGGATCATCGGGAAAGGGGCCTAAACTTTCGCACAAGCCTTATTTGTGTCAGTATGTTGAAAAATGTAACCATTATGTATGCACACGTTTGCCATAAGCAGAGGAGACACTTTATTAGAGACACCTGCCCTTTTACTTTGGACATTCCCTGTGTGGAAATTAGACACGTGACCTCGGACCTCGGAGTGCAGCCTAAAATCAAGTGAGCAAGTTTGCTGTGGGTCAGTTTCATTGTGAATCCACGTTAGAATGGGAAAAACTGAATGAGCTGAGCGACATCAAATGAGACATGGTACCGGCCGGGACCGATATTTGAAAACACTTGTGGGGTTTTCTTATCCAGAGCGATTTCCAATTGATGCAATCTTACAATCCAAGTAATTGTGGGTTAAGGGTCTTGCTCAAGGACCCAACAGTGGCAGCTTGGCAGAGGTGGGATTTGAACTCTGGCCCTTCTTGTCCAGAGTCCAGTACCTTAACCACTAAGCTACCACAGTCCACAGCTTTCTTAATGCAGTGGTGATGAGATTATACTGAAAATGGTCTGATTTAGGAAAAACATCCAGTGAAATGTGATGGATGTAAACAATTAAAGGTGTCAGAGGACGATGTCATATTGGTTCTGATTAACAGGTGATGCACAGTCCAGCACAACTCTGTCCTCGCAGCTCGGTGTTTCTTAGCATGGATGTGCTATTACAGCAGATGACCAGTTTTGAGTGTCACTGCCGGCTAAGTGAAACTAACAGGCAAGACTGTGCAGAACTTGGATCATCAAACAGTGGAAAAACATCTCTTGGTCAGATGAATTAATTTCTGTTGCACCATGCTGAATTGCATGCATCGTGTCAGAGTTTGGCACAACGAGAATGAATCCATGAACCTTCCTGTCAGGTAGCCAAAGTTCAGGCTGGTGGAAGTGGAGCAGTGGTGTGGGGAATGTCGCTTTGGCCATGGCAATGGCAATCTTCTGATGCCTGTGGATGGAAGTCTGCACTGCAGGGCTTACCTAAGCATTGTGGCCGTCCATGTACATGCCTTAATGTCAGCTGCTACTGTTGCCTTTTTATCAGGTCAGACCAGTCTGGACATTCTTCTATGACCTCTGGCAGCAATAAGGCAGTTTTACCCCAGAGAACGGTACTGGACTATGGACCAGAAGGTCCAGGGTTCAAAACCCACCTCTGCCAAGCTGCCACTGTTGGGTCCTTGAGCAAGGCCCTTAACCCACAATTGCTTGTATTGTAAGACTGTATCAAGTCGCTCTGGATAAGGGCATCTGCTAAATGCTGTAAATGTTTTTACTGGATGTTTTCTCTTTTTCGGACCATTCACTATTAACCCTAGTGATGGCTGTGTGTGAAACTCCTAGTCTGCAGCTTCTGAAATACTCAGGCCAGGCCAAGTTTAATGTCTCTTAAAACACATTTTATCCCCATTCTGATGCTCGGTTTGAACTTCAGCAGGTCGTCTTAATTATGTCTAAATGCTTAAATGCATTGAGTTTGCTGCTATGTGATTGGTTGATTAGATGTTTACATCAACAATCAGTTTATTCTGCCAATGTTTGAAATTATTGGCATCATTGGTGAAAAGGGTTAAACAGGTTATGAAAAAACATCCTTATGAAAAAATGTTTAGCTTTAAAAAGTTCAATCTTACACTGGATATAAGGAGAAACAATATCTAAGCTTTAATTTCAGCAATCCTGCAGTGTGCTACACGGAACAAGGTGAGAACCAAACCTGGACAGGGCACCTGTCCATTGCAGGGCACATGCACACATACACTGGCACACTTGAGACACCAGCTGACCTAATGCATGTCTTTGGAATGCAGGAGGAAAACAGTACATGGAAGAAACCCACACCTACATTGGAAAAACATGCACACTCCACTCAGAGAGGGACTGGGCCAGGACTTGAATCTGGCTCTACTCTCTAGAGCTGCGAGGAAAGCTCTAAGCACTAAGCACTGCACCACTGTGTTGCCCCATTTAATAATAAAGACATTTAAACTGTTATAATTGTGTTATAAACTGTTATAATGTAATGCAGTGGTTAACATGGTTGCCTCACATCTCCAGCATCCCTGGTTTGTTCCCGACCTCACAATCCACCTGTGTGGAGTCTGCATGTCCTGCCCATGTCTGAGCACTCTGGCTTCCTCCCATGTTCCAAAGACGTGTGTTAGGCTTATTGGAGTTTCTAAAGTGCCTTAGTGTGTGAGTGTATGTACTAGAGCTGGGCGGTATGGCCAAAAATTTATACCACGGTATTTTTAAGGATTCATTGGGAGCAGTTGTTTTAATTACCTCAACAGGTAAGAAACAGCAGCTCTCTGCAGTTGGTTTGTGGACAGTCATGGCTAGGACAAAGGAGCTCACTAAGGACTGGCCTTTGCAAATGCTCATCTTCTAAGAAGACTTCTGGTGTTCTGTTTTATGGTCAGATGAAACAAAAAATGAATTTTTTGGCCACAATGATGTATCCTCCATTTGGCGTAAAAAAAAAAAAAAAAAAAAAAAGGCTTCAACCCTTAAAACACCATTCCCACTGTCAAGCATGGTGGTGGGAACCTAATGATTTGGGGGTGTTTTTCAGCCAGTGGACCAGGGAACCTAATCACAATAAATGGCACCATGAAAAAAGAGCAATACATCAAGATTCTCAACAACATCATCAGGCAGTCTGCAGAGAAACCTGGCCTTGGGCACCAGTGGACATTTCAGCACGACAATGACCCAAAACACACAGCAAAAGTGGTGAGGAAATGGTTAGGGAACAAAAACATTTACGTTTTGCAATGGCCCAGCCAGAGTCCTGACTTGAATCCAATTGAGAATCTGTGGAGGGAGCTAAAGATCAGGGTGATGGCATGGAGACCCTCCAATCTGAAAGAGTTGGAGCTTATCGCTGAAGGTGAATGGGCAAAAATACCAGTGGAGACATGCAAAAAGCTGATCAGCATTTATAGGAAGCGTTTGATTGCTGTACTAGCCAGTAAAGGCTTTTCTATTGATTATGGAGAAGGGTATGAATAATTTTGGACATGTAACTTTTTCTTCAAATGTAAATAAAAGCTGAGAAATATATATATTTTTTCCACAATGATGCCTCTTGTAGTTCATCTTACTATCTTCTGAGAGATGCCGGTGTCATTTCCGGTCAAAATAAAATTGCTGCTTCAATAAAAATAACTTTAAGTCAATTTGCCAGGTGTATGAATAATTTCGGGCTTCAATTTGTTTATTTATTAGAGATTCACCAATGGAGGTATATGAAAATTCATACCTTACAGGAAATTAACACCAGTGTACCGTTGAAGCGGTATACCGCCCAGCAATAGTATGTACCCTATGATGGATTGGTGCCGTGTCTAGGGTTGTTCCTGCCTTGTACCCTGTGCTGCCGGCTAGGCACCAGCTCTCCCGCAACCCTGACCAGGATTAAGCAGACAAGATAATGAATGAATATTATAAAGTCCATCTAAGCATCTGGAATGGTTAAATGCTCGTCCATGACTTCCTCTTTGACTGGGTTATAAATATGAGGTGACACAGAAGACAAATTCCCTTAGTTATTTATAAACATGGGGAACATTAGAGAATACACCAATCAACAGACAAGTGTAACGAGCTTCCTAAATTAGCCAGCAAGCTATAAATAACAGTTACACAAAAAAGCACCAGTCAGGCTTTCATGTGTCTTTTACTGAGAAGAGGCTTTTCAGGCAGGCAGGTCTTTCCTCCTCATGGCTTGGTTTTTGCTCTGATATGCATTGTTTGCTGTGAGACCTTATATAGACAGGTGTGTGTCTTTCCAAATCATGTCCAATCCACTGAATTTAACACATGTGGCCTCCAATCAAGTACATCTCAAAGATGATCAAGAGAAATTGGAGGCCCCAGAGCTAAGTTTCAAGTGTCATAATGAAGAGTATGAATACTGATGTTTCTGTGAAATTTAAGTTTTTCCTTTTTAATACATTTGCCAAAATGTCTGCAATTCCGTTTTCACTTTCTCATTATGGGGTATAAAAAGTTTAACACAGTTTAACAGAGTTGTAAAGAACCTACCTGGTAGAGGATGTGTATTTTGAGTAAAGAGGATGCTTTGAGAAACAATTTCTCCAAAGATTAGTGTTGGATACTTGTATTTACATTTATGTCATTTACGTTTATATCATGTAGCAGACGTCCTTATCCAGAGCGACTTACTGTTGATACAGTTATACAATCCAAGCAAATGTGGGTTAAGGGCCTTGCTCAAGGATTTGAACCCTGGATCTTCTGGTCCATAATCCAGTACCTTAACCACTAGGCTACCACAGGATTTGTTGTTTGCATTTATGGATCGCATGATTTTGTTTATTTTGTGACTTTACATGTTGATGTTTCACCCAGGCACCTTAATGGGTTGTTAATCCGTTGCATATTTTGCAGAGCACAGACTGGGGCAAGTATGACGAGCGTCTTGTGAAAGCAGTGGAGAATGGTGATGTGGACAAAGTTGCTGCTACACTCAAGAAAGGAGCCATCGCCACCAAACTAGATGCTGAAGGCAACTCTGCGTGCGTATTGCCTTATTATTACCGCTCTGAATTCTATAGGAGATTGTTGATTTCTAAAATAAAACTGTGCAATGCTTTTTATCTGGTCTAATGAGCTAATCATGAATTAAACAAATGATTATTTTTAATAGTAACTGGTGTACAAGAGAGGTGTACAATTCTATGGCCTGTGCAAATACTTTGAAAGACAGACTTTATTCCTGCTTGTCCTGGTTAGGATCCTGTTAGAGTACTCACTGGGCACAGGCAGGATTATAACCTGGATGGGGCACCAACCTATCGTGGTGCCAGGTCACTAATGGCCAATGACCCATCCGATTTTCCTTTCCCTCAGATACAGCCAATTATGTGTCTGTGTAAAGGCCTTTTCACACCGAATCCAATTTTTATGGATGAAAAACCGCACGTCAAGTTTTGAACAAGAACACATGTATAGTAACCCGAGTTTGTGACGCTGTGTAAAATTTAAAATCGGAGCCTGTTCTAATTTCTGCATTTTTCGAATGCGTTAAAATCAGGCTGACCAATCAGAGCTCGGTTGTCAGGCAGAACAGCTCATCCTGCTAGTAGCAGAGCTCAGGAGCTTATAGGTGTAGACCTGACACTACTCCACTTTATTATGATAAAAGTCTTTACGGTTATTTAAGCGTGAACAATGGCAAATACACCCAGCTCATTCCAACTTCCATGTTAGACTGCAAAGTAAGAATAGTGAACGTGCAACAGCATGAAGATTTAGATGGCTGGGGCTGAGAGCTAATATACACCTTCTTATAAACAACACTATGCAGGGATGTGGTAATGCCAAAATTAAATACAAAAACATGGACTATTGGACTGAGTTGCTGCTAATAGTTTGTTTTTGTAGGAAAGTGTTATGTCAAGAAGATTTACCTTACATAGCAGCTACTCTGCCTACTTGGGTGTGGCTGTCAGCTCATTGGCTGAGAGTATTTGTTCTTTTACAATGACCTTTCCACATACATTGTTTTATAAGGAAGATAATGTACATGGTATGTGTATACTATTTTTATGTACTCTGTAAAAGCAGCTCTCTGATTGTTACTTCCTAGTGTAACTGAAGGTGTGGTGTGCTTTTACAAAAATACTGCTGATCTCATTTGTATACATGCCCCATGCCTCTAGTTACAGTACAAACAGATATCTGAAAAGATCAAAGGACCCCCCCTCGGCAAGCACATTCTTTTCTGTATGAAAAAAGCTTGTAAACTCATAGACATGATCTTCATCTAATAAAAAAAAAATCCCTCAGCCTAAACTGGCTATATACGAGACTTTATGGAGCACACTGATTAATCATTCGTAGTTCTGGCTAGTAAAAGTATATGAACTCTTGTTTTAATAACTCATAGATCCGCCTTTAGGAGCCAGGAGGTTATTTCCTGTAGCTGCTGATCAGACTTGTACAATGGTGAGAAGGAATGTTAATCACTCTGAGGTATGCGCTCATCAGGTCAAATCACAGAATGTCTAGTGGTAATAAGTTCTTGAGCCTCAGTTATTGTTACACTAAATAGACATAGAGTGTGTGTGTGTGTGTGTGTGTGTGTGTGTGTGTATACATTTAAGTCCTACACACAAGTCCTACAAGTAGATAAAGAGAGCCAAGTTAAAGAAATGAGACAAAAATGTTATAATAGGACATTTATTTATTGAGGAAAATGGTCCAACATTACATATTAGTGAATGGCAAAAGTATGTGAACCTCTAGGATTAGCAGTTCATTTGAAGGTGAAATTAGAGTCGGGTGTTTTCAATCAATGGGATAACAATCAGGTGTGAGAGGGCACCCTGTTTTAGAACAGGGATCTATCAAAGTCTGCTCTTCACAAAACATGTTTGTGGAAGTGTATTATGGCACGAACAAAGGAGATTTCTGAGGACGAGGAGGAGTTGATGCTCATTAGGCAGGAAAAGGTTACAAAACCATCTCTAAAGAGTTTGGACTCCACCAGTCCACAGTCAGAGAGATTGTGAACAAATGGAGGAAATTCAAGACTAGGGCTGCAACTAACGATTATTTTAATAATCGATTTAATCGCTTTATTCAGAAATATAACATTAAATAGACAGAGCAAATAAGTGCTTACAATAAACGAATAATAATAAATTAAATTTATTAATAAATTAAAATAACAAATTAAAAATAATAAAGAAAAATAAGTGCATCTCTGATGCAAACACTACATACAAACTCATTCACTCCCCTTTCTTTAGGACTTTGCATTGCAATCCAAAGATGTTAGCATTCAACATGCTCCTGGCTAAAGCTGGCTCTCTTTTTAGAGACTATATTCCCTGCCGCAGAAAATAGACGCTCAGACAGTGTTTGAAGCACCAGGAAATGCATAAATAGGACTTGGCTAGCCTGGCCAATATAGGATATCTGTCTCTGTTTAACTACATCACTGTCATTATCCAGCTAACAAGCATCAAACCGTGCTATTCCCGTTCGCATAGTGTGAGTGCGCTGTTACGTTTCCTCACTTCAAAACGGAACAAACTCGGGATATTGTGGTGACTTACGCTGTTGTTGAGCTCCCTTCATCCTCATTGGTGACTCCATGTTTCCGTTTCGAGGGCTGTATCAGCACCGTGGTGCTCCCGTGCCAGGTCAGATCACTTTTGCAAAGCTTGCATGTTACACATTTTTTAGTTGTGTGAAGCGTGAAATGCTCCCACACTTTTGAGGACTTAAGTCGAACCTTCTTCTCTGCATCGGTCATGTTTCATTTGTAGAATTTATTTAATTCTTAACGCTAACTTGTTTTGAATGTTCTGCCTCTCCGTTCAATCGTGTTTTTTTTAAGTGCCGCAAGTAACGTAAGCGGATATGATAAGGTGGGGGACACATAAATCATGTGACGCAACGAATCGATAATGAAATTCGTTGTCGACACTTTTAATAATCGATTATTATCGATTTTATCGATTCGTTGTTGCAGCCCTATTCAAGACTATTGTTCCCCTCGCCAGGAGTGGTCGCCACCAAAGATTACTCTTACTTGACTTTAATCGGAACATAGACTGTACATAGAAATCTCATAAATCAAACTGCTAGATGATGACGGCTAAAATGACAGACGTTGAGAGAGAAGTCACAGTCTGGCATACTCTGTGAGGTTTTAGCCCATTTTTAAGTCCGGTTTGGTCATGGACGAGCGAATTTCAGGATTGGTCCGGATTTTAGGACCTGCTGACATTTGCCGTGCAGTGCAAGAGGTTCAGCGATGTCCGACTAACTTCTTAAACAAGCTTCAAGTGAGCAGTCTGAGTCACAGAACATACACAGAGCGTGTTGAGGATGTCTTGGATACACCTACACACACGCACACTAAAGCTGTTGCTTCGCTCCAACTCTCTCTGTAAAATGGACAAATCATATTCTCATGTTCCCAGCTGCTTCTTTTCTCGTGGAATTTCAGCTCATAGTCTGGCAACATTTTGATATACAGGCCCCATATTCTGCTGAACTGAGTGCTTGTATGTAAGCAGAACTCTGTCTAGGAGCTGCATTTCACGTGCAGTGTGAGCACCCACGTCGCAGCATGTCAGTCTGACTATTTTCGGACAGTGTGAGCATATAAATCACAGGCTTTGTCCTTAGATGATGAATGATTCAAAGGTGTGTCACACAGCGTATGCCTGGCTTAAGAGAGCGTTCACGCCAGTTGCTCTTCCATAAAACCCATTCATCGTAACGAATATGAAATTAAAACTTGCCATCTGAGCCGTTCACTTAGGAATGGGTGGAGTTAAAAGCTGTACTGCAGCCAGCCACTAAAGTGCGTCATGCATGTAGTGGCTTCACTTTTCGCTTGCTGTTGTCCAGTCCACTTGTGTATATACAGTCTATGGCTTAGCCTCACTGTCTCTTGATATTCAGTTCATGGACAGATGTATTGATTTTCCTTTAGAATATGCGCCTATAGTTCAGAATTCTTTGTTCCAGCAAAGTCCAGATGCAGCAAAACAGGCCCATGCCATGATGGGATAAGGTTCTTATGCTGGATTGCAGTGTGTTTCTTTCTCTATACATAATATTTCCCATTTAAACCAAAAAGTGTCATTATGTATTGTTTGTGTACCTCATGGGCAGAAGTATTCGTTTTGGTGAGCACTTTCTTCGTGTAACCCTGCCATTCACACCATTGTTGTTCAGCGTTCTTCTGATTGTGGACTCATGCACGTTATGTTAGGCAACGTGACGGAGGTCTTTAGTTGCTTAGAAGTTACCCTGCGTTCCTTTCTGTCCTCACAAACTGTGACACGCCTTGCTTTTGGAGTGATCTTTGTTGGTCGACCACTCCTGGGGAGGGAAACAATGGTCTTGAATCTCCTCCATTTGTAGACAATCTGTCTGACTGTGGATCGGTGGGGTCTTGTGAGAAAATCTGATGATGTTTTAGGTCATATTTGTGCAGAAATGGGCTCAAAAAATTTCAAACACCACTTTATATATGCACAGCACAGACATGAAACATCCATAAATACACACCGTCAGTAGAAAGTGTTGTACTGAGCATTTCGGCGTCTCTCAGTAACCACCTCCCTAAGAAGC
>JAJAGP010006476.1:0-21311 GCA_025084515.1 Ancistrus triradiatus | reverse complement strand
GGTCACAAAGGTACAGGAGTTCAGGTACTTGGGGAGTGTGGAAAGGAGGTAAAGAAGATAGTTCAGGCAGGATGGAGTGGGTGGAGAAGAGTGTCAGCAGTGCTGTGTGACAAAAGGGTCACAGCAAAAGTGAAAGGAAAGATTTATAAGAGAGCTGTGAGACCAGCCTTGTTGTATGGCTTAGAGGCAGTGGCACTGACAAAGAGACAGGAAGCAGAGCTCAAGGTGCAGAACTTAAAATGTTGAGGTTCTCTTTAGGAGTGCCTAGGGTGGACAGGATTAGGAATGAGATCATCAGAGGGACAGCACAGGTTGGAAAATTGGGAGACAAAATTCGAGAGGGAAGACTGAGATGGTTTGGACATGTGCAGAGGAGGGATAGTGATATAGTGGATAGTGGATATATTGGTAGGAGGATGTTGGAGATGGAGCAGGCAAGAGACGGAGAGGAAGACCAAAGAGGAGTTATTTGGTTGTGGTGAATGAAGATATGCAGGGAGTTGGGGTGAGAGTAGAGGACGTGGAGGACAGGATAGGGTGGAAACGTTTAACTCGCTGTGGCGACCCCTGGTAAAGGGAGAAGCCGAAAGAAGAAGAGAAAGAAGAAGAGACTTGCAGAGAAATACAGCAACACACACACGCATTACAAAAGGGTAACTGTAGGTTAATCATGACTACCAATGTGTTTATGCATAATTGTACGGTTACAGAGTTAATATAATTATATAGGAATATATACTGATCAATAAAAAACCGATTAATAACTGATTAATAATGACAAAAGTAACATTATTAAGTATGAATATATGCTTAACACAACAGTGTGATCGAAAATCTAGACTAGACTTAAATAAATCCACAACACTACATTTTGCTGTTTACAGGTTAATTTTGATGCATATGACAGAGCCATTGGTTTTGTCAACATAAACAACATCCACTGGAAGTTCGTGGTTAGTGGTCTATGTATATTCTGTACTAGAGCATGTGTAACTACTTTTACATGACTCAAACAACAGTAACAGATTGTTAACAGAAATCTAAGTAACCATATATGGTAATACATTTGGTAACACTTTACTATAGGGCATTCTTAGTGAGGCTACATGACACCTTCATGTGCTTCTCACGACAACTGACATACACCTATGTCACCAAAAATAAATACATACTTTACCCCAGAAGCAGTAATGACAACTGACAATTATTAGAATAAATCTTCATAAATGTTTTTAAACACAGGTCTATTTGTCATGAAGGCCATATGTAGGTGTTCTGTAGCCTTACAAAAGCTGCTCTTGTTTATTTCAAGGACACTTTTGAAGATACTGTGGAAATAACCAACCTCATTTATCAAAAAATTATAATTGTGTTTGTTTTTGTTGGTGTCCAGTATCTTCATGCCCTGTCAAAACAAATTTTTGTGGTGGATCCTGCAAATTGTGAAAATGACATGAAAGACTCTTCAGAGGCAGCACAGAGATTTCAGTAAGACTGACAATACAAAACAACAAAGTAAAGGAAGTGTAAAAATATCTTGACTATTTACCTCCATATTTCTCTGCAATATTTATAAATGGTGCTAAGAATGCCATCTATATTTGCTACTTGCAGACAGTACTTCAGAGCATGATTTCACAAACATGGAAATAAGGACTGGATGAAAATTAAATGGAAAGCTGGGAATATTACCCATTCAGTCCAGATAGATTGCTCAAGCTGTGGAGTCTTTGTCATGCAGGTAATTTCACTAATACATTATATGCAAAATAATAAAAAGGCCTGCCAACTACTTTTTCACAATGTTTTGGTGCATAATTTGGTATGTGAATTTTATTTTACCTCAAAGATGGCACGAGAGACCATAGAGTCCTTTCCAGACATTCCAGGCACATTTAATATTGACCCAGTGAGGAAAAATATTGCACGTGTTAGATGTCGGATGGCTGACGAGATTTTGCTTGCATCTGGTAAGTAAAAAAAACTGAATTGGAAATAAATAAATAAATAATTAAATAAATAAATAAATAAATAAATAATAACATAACATGATGCAATTTCTTTCATTAGGGAAATCTTAATTTTGTTAAAATTCCTTTATAGAGTCAAAGGATGACTATTGTTCCTACTGTGGTCTAAGAGTCCTGCCCAAAATTGTGGCACCAAGAGGTACAGATATACTTTGGGTAACTAATATTACAATTGAATCACATTTTTTATATTATCACATTATTTGTGCAAGATGCTGATGTTCAAGTAAAACACTGATTTTCTGTAGTTATGATAGTGCAATATGAAAGGATGGTAACAACATATGATTTTTAACATCTGTTTCTGAAAAATATTACATACACTAACCCCACAAAATAATTACACTGTGTCATACTTAAAAAATATGTTAATTGTTTTATATAACAAAATCTAAACCAAAATATTTATTTAACAGAGCGTTCTAAGTTATTGTTTAAAGCCAGAATGCCTTTCTACATCTCTGAAACAAAAAGCTTTGTTAAACATGTCCTGATACTTTTTTGGCTCACTGTGTGTGAAATATGTGTTAGGGACCACTTTATTACGTACAACTAACCTTGTAGTTACACACATATCCACTTACCATATAGGTACTCTTTACAGTTCTAAAAATAAATAACTTTCATCTGCCTTTTCATTTCTTTAAATGTTTAAGTTCTCAAAAACAAAGTGATTCAAATAAAATTTTAGTTTGGTGTTAATGTTGTCATATGCTTTCTATTTTGCTAATCAGATAGAATGTGAAAACTGCAAAAGATGGTTCCATACAGACTGCCTTGGAATAACACCTGATGCTGTTCCTGATGGGGAAACAACATGGAAATGCAAACTTTGTGGAACAGTTGTGTAAACAAAGGAATGACAATGTGATTTCTATAAACACTAAAAACATTGTGAAGAATTCTTAAAATTTTAATGTACTATAGGTTTAATGTTGTGTAAGTTATAGTTAATTGTAGATCACAGAATTTATTTATTTGAATTGTGCATTGAATTTGGATGCACTGTTGACATTTTGTGTTTAATGTAAATTAGATACACTTTTGTAATTTTTATTTCTGTTTTTGTCTTAAAAACTACACAATTTATCACATGGATGTCTCAGTAATATTTCAAACAAAAGGTTTTTTAAATAAACAAATGCCTAATACATCTGCACAGTACTGAATGGTTGGTATTTAGTCTAATCAAGCCACTAGTGTGTTTTAATGAGTGGGTAGAGTCACAGCCAAAGTGGGCCAGTCCCAAAGATAAGGACAATTCTGGACCACAGGTCTGGCAGTTGGGAAAAGCTTTATGAGCTGTCCAGCTGAAGTGCTAGGCTGTATCAATTTATTTATGGAAAAAATTAACTAAAATTCAACCAAGGCTAATTTAACTAAACTAAAGGGTGTAGTATGTTTATCAGATGTGTCTCTCCACACTACAACCAGAATTACATCAATATATCATATGACTTTATTAGAGTCGCAATTTATGTATAGAAAAAATGAACAAAAATTAACTAAAATTCAACCGAGGCTTATATAACTAAACTAAAAGTTGTAGTATGTTTATCAGATGTGTCTCTCCACACTACAAGCAAAATTACATCAATACATCATATGACTGTGTTACAGTAGCAATTTATGTATAGAAAAAATGAACAAAAATTAACTAAAATTCAACTGAGGCTAATTTAACTAAACTAAAGGTTGTAGTATGTTTATCAGATGTGTCTCTATACACTACAAGCAAAATTACATCAGTACATCATATGACTGTGTTACAGTAGCAATTTATGTATAGAAAAAATTAACTAAAATTCAACCGAGGCTTATTTTACTAAATTAAAAGTTGTAGTATGTTTATCAGATGGGTCTCTCCACACTACAAGCGAAATTACATCAATATATTATATGACTTTATTACAGTAGCAATTTATGTATAGACAAAATAAACTAAAATTCTACCAAGGCTTATTTTACTAAACTAAAAGTCGTAGTATGTTTATCAGACCTGTCTCTGTACACTACAACAACTACTACTGCTGGTGTTAGTTATTTAAGCTTTGTATTGCCATTGAAGCTTTACGTTTTTATCAGTTTACGCAGTTTACAGATGGTCCCTTGCCGTCAGCAGCCGCTCGCTTCAGCGGTTCCTGCTACTTTTATTAAATGTACTCGGCGAAATGGAAAGGTCGGAAATTTTGACAAAATATAATGATTGTAGTTCTTTGTCCGTTCCTCCACGATTTAGAAAATGTAATTTCAAAAATTTTATGCCCTTGTTTGACGTGAATATCTGCTGAATGTCCAATATCAACCTAACTTTACCGAGCTCGAGCAGCTTAGCTTCACGGAGTATGACTCCAAGTTACGCTGAACTTGCTTTGTGAAACCGGAAACCTAGAGTATCCGTAAACTCTGTCAACTTACTCTGAGTTTTCACTAAACCTGCTTTCTGAAATACCCCCTGGACATACAGGGTTAAACAACACATTGTTGTCACATTCACTCGCGCGCCTGCGCACCACGCCCACCTTCGTGCACCTTCCTTCACGTTCTGTCACTTTCTCTCCTCCTCACCAGTGAACACGCGCACCTGCCTCTCATTTCCAGCACGTTCCACTCCCCTATACATACCGTGTCCTTGCACAATCTCATCGCTCTGTCCCGTGGTCCCTACCGCGTCACAAGCTCTCGCCAACCTACCGTTTCGATCTCTTGCCGGTCTACCGTGTATCTGTCTTCCGTGCCGCGTCTATATCCAAGCCGTATTACCTCTTTACCTAGTCGTCCTTGTCTTCCTAGCCTCATCGTCTTCCTAAGCCTTTATCGACCGCGGTCAAGCTATCCGCGTTTTAAAGATTCACGGTCAAGCCATCCGCACTTTAAATCCGAATGCGCCTATACACGCGATATTACGGTATTGCGCTGCTCGCTACAGGCTGACGCTGCTTAAGCGCAGAGAAACAGACTAACATGTTTTTAACAGTTTTGATAGACTTTACCATTGTTTTAAAGGGTTTTGGTGTAGAAACCCACTTTAACTACATATATAAGTACGAACAATATTTTCATAGATGAACTAGTTGACTTGCATTATTACATTAAAAAACAATAATATATTTAATAGCTTAACAATCACTGTGTAAAATGGTTTTCATATATAATATTTCTCAGAAAAAAAATCCAAACAACAGTCCTTTTCATTTTAAATGGTGTTTGAATACCCATTTCCTTCGGAAAAAGTTTCCTATTGATCTGAAATTTCCCCTAATGCCAAAAACCATTCCACTGCCAATCACCGCCATTTCACAGTATCATTTCTTCATTAATCCAAGTTAAACATGTACTACATGTAGGAGACTAAATAAACTATTTACAAATAGGCTGAACTTGGTTATCTGTTTCTCAAAAACTACCCATAATGCCAAAACCATTCCACTGCCAACCAAGACTGGAACCCCTTAGATGTCACCGGTCCAAGTTTGGCCAGATTTTACTGTACCATTTCTTCATAAATCCAAGCTAAACTTTTGCTACCTGTAGGGGACAAAATACAAGAATTTCATATTGGCTGATTTTGGTCATCTGTTTCTCAAAAATTACCCATAATGCCAAAACCATCCCTGCAATCCAAGACTGGAACCCCTTAGCTATTCAGCAGGTCCAAGTTTTGGGGAACAGATTTTCACTGTTACCATTTTTTTATAAATCAAAGTCTAAGTGTTGTTAAACTGTTCTGCACCCTTGTGAGGCAAACCAAATACATTACATTTCAATATCGGGCGGATTTGGTATTATTGTTTCTCAAAAAAACTACCCATCAATTGCCCAAAACCCTTCCACGGGCCATCCAAAAAAACCGGGTTACAACGGTACACCTTCTTAAACTGTCAGCAGTCCAAAAGCTTGGACCAGATTTCACTGTACAATTTTTTCAAAATCCAAGTTAAAACTTGTACTATTTGTGTAAAAAACATTTTGGTTATCTGTGTTCTCCAAAAAAACTACCTAAATGCCAAAAAAACCATTTTCCACGGCCCATCCAAAAAACCGGTACACCATTACCCTTACCTGTTCAGGGCAACAAGTTCCCAAGCTTGGACAGATTTCACTTGTTACAAAACTTTTCATTAGAATCCAAAGTTTTTAAAAAAAACTTGTACTTTATTTCATATAATAAAAACATATTTGGGTCATCTTGTCTCAAAAAAAACTACCCCACAAATGCCAAAAAAACCATTCCACTTCCAACCCAAGGACTGGTACCCCTTGGCTGTCAGGCAGTCAAAATTTTGGAACAGATTTCACTAATACCGTTTTTTTAAACCAACTGGTCCCAGCACCATTGGGCATAAAACAAAATAGGGGACCGGTGAATCAGTCTTATTACGCAGATTGCCACATCCAATTGATGAACAATTGGACCATGTGTGGCCATTTCACACCAAGTTGGTATGATCAGGGCTCTGCAATTTTTACTGTACCGGAATTGGTGGAAAGGGCTGCCCAAGGTACAAGTTCCTGGAAAATTCCTATCGGCAAATTACAAGCGTACAATGGGGAAAAGTTGTGGCTTTCAAAAACCCCAAAAAAAAACATCGGCTAGGCCAGAGAAAACTGGTTCCAACCCCAGGATCGGGTTCCCCCAGTAAAGTTAATGTAGTGTACGGCTGTTAAAGGTTGCCGGGGGGATGGCCAGGAATTTGTTTTTTTTTACATTGCAGCCCTTCCCCCAATCCGGTCTCTGCTGGTGAAATGGCACACATGGCCATTGTCATTAATGGATATGTCAATCTGCATATTAAACTGATCAGCGGTCCCATTGTTATGCAATGGTGCTGGTACCAGTCGTTATGCAAATGTCATGTATATAAGACTGGGGAAGTTTTCCAACTGCTGAGACTGAAGAAGTCACTTAGATGAGTGACGAAACGTTTCTCAGACAAAACCTTATGTCCAAATGAACAAATTCAACTTCTGGGATTAGGCTGGGCTTCTGTATTCCTGTGAAAGGAAATCAAAAGTTCTACGGAATGTAATGACATTGTAGAGAATTGTGTGCTCAAAGACATGATGACTGAAATGGTTTTTTGTCAAGACACCAACCATATCCAGCACCTTTAGGATGTACTTCACTCCAGCTGAAGCCTTTTCACAAGCATTCAGCAGGCAATAAGAGTCAACACCATTGTTTACTCATATCTGCTTAATCATCACCTTTCTCATACTGTTATTTGCAGTACAAATTGAAAGTGGTTTTATAAAAAAATACCGATAGCTTAATGTCCAGGCTTTTAACCTTTTTCCTTATTCAGCATTAATGTATTTTCAAACATGATTTTATGTGTTTTGCAGAAATGGCACTTCATGCCTTGACTCACGCAGGCTATACCTTACAAGAATAGAAAAGATTTATACTTATTACTTTACCAGGGTGTGTAGGGCAAAAAAACTATACCTCTCCCAAGGATGGAAACACCATCCCAGGGAAAAAGATAAGAACCATCCTAGACTTCCACAAGGGATTGAAAAAAGGCCCTCACATCACAACCTACTGTCTTGAGTAATGAGGCCACCAGAATGGCAAATGTCGCACTTTTTTTGCAACAAATTGAACTGGCAAATAAAGTCTCTTATATTATGGAAAACAAAGGAGGGCAAACAGGTGCGGAATAAGTTTGGCATATTGGGGCGTTCTCAAACCAGTCATAGTAGAAGAGATAACTGCATTGACATATTAATATTATACAACAAACCATTAAAAATAAAAAAAGAAAATGGCAAAATAATTAATAGTGTTACAAAAATGAAATTAAAAGCAGAATCAGGAATGTAACAACTATTAATAAAAATCCCCAGCCTTCAGTCAAAATGAATTACACTTCTTTGCCACAACAATTTTTGAAACAAAAAAATGAAAAATCTTTTCAAAAAATTATTTTAATTAAATATTCTCATAAATCTGCCAATTTCAGTGTTTCTAGTTCTTGGTTTGAAAATATTATAGAATTTAGAAAAAATATTAATTACTCAATGTAGTGACTTTAGCGGTTGACGGCTTTCTATCCAAATAAAAATCCCAAAGAGGCCCCACGGGGGTGGTAGGTACTTGGGGTTACTTTTATAATAGTAAAAACTTTAAAAAATCAGCCGATGCAAATATTAACAGTTGTTAAATATTCCCTCTAAAGATCATATGACTCCTAACTTGGGATTTATTGAAAAAAAAAAAAAATGTATTTTTTACAAGTGAAAAAGTTTCTTCAAAAAAGTTGCACCAGGGTGGTGACAGTTAAAGGGGTCGCCAAGTTCCTTGGGTTTGGGCCAGTGGAATGGTTTTTTGGCATTTTATGGGTAGTTTTTGAGTAACAGATAACCAAAAAATCCAGGACCTATTATGAAATGTGTGTATCTGTTCGGCCTACGAGGAAACACAAGTTTAACTTGGAATTATTAAAAAAATGGTTACAGTGAAAGTGAAATTTGTCCAAAACTTGCACTGGGTGGACAGGCCAAGGGGTGGCCAGTCTTGGGTGGCAAGTGAATGGTTTTGTGCAATTATGGGTAGTTTGTGAGAAACAGGGAATGGGACCACAAATATGTTTCTTCCTTATAACAAAAACAAAGTACAAGTTTAACTTTAGATTATAAAAAAAAAATGGTTCAGTTGAAATTTCTCTTTCAAAAGTGCAACAGGTGGACAGGCCAAGGGGTGGTCAGTCTTGGATGCAAGTGGAATGGTTTTGGTCATTATGGCGTTAGTTTTTGAGAGACAGAAAACGCAATTGGATGACCAAAGAATATGTTTTCTTATACAAAACAGTTTACAAAATGTTTCAACTTAGTTTATGAAAAAAAAAAAATGGGTCAGTGAAAAAATTTTCCTTCAAAGTTGGCACAGGTACAGCCAAGGGGGTGCCAGTCTGGGAATGGCAGTGGAATGGTTTTTGCCTCTTATGGGTAAGTTTTTGTTTTGGAAGAAAACAGGATGACCAAAACCAAGGGCCTATATTTTTGAAAATGTGTGTATTTGTTCGCCCTAACAGTAGCATAATTACACTTGGGATTTTGAAAAAAAACTGGTACAGTTGAAAATTTCTTCAAAGTTGGGCACAGGTGACAGTTTTGAAGGGGTGCCAGTCTTTGGGTGGCAGTGGAATGGTTTGGCCTTATGGGGTAGTTTTTGAGTTTAACCAGATAAAACCAAAAATACAGGGCCTATCTATATGAATTGTGTGTATCTGTTCGCCTAACAGAAGGCAAACAAGTTAAAACTTGGAAATATAAAAAAACAAAATGGTACAGGTGGAAATTTATGTCCAAAAACTTGCACTGGGGAAACAGCCAAGGGGGTGCCCCACTGCCAGTCTTGGGTTGGCAGTGGAAAAATGGTTTTGGGCATTATGAGTAGTTTTTGAGAGAAGTAAAAAAAAAAAAACAACCAATGAACCAAAACAGGGCTTACATGAAATGTGTCTGTATTTGGCTTATCCTAAGCCAGGTAGCACAAAGTTTAAACTTGGATTTTATTAAAAAAAATGGTACAAGTGGATGAAATTTGTCCCCAAAAAACTTGCCAAATGGGTGACAGCCAAAGGGGGTTTGCCAGTCTTGCGGTTGGCCACTGGAATGGTTTGGGCATTTATGGGTAGTTTTTGAGAAACAGGATGACCAAAAAATCAGCTTACCTTTTTATAGCAAAAATGTGTTGTAAAATTTTGGATTGCCTCCAGGTTGGGGTAGCACAAGGTTTGTTTTTTTAAACTTGGATTTTTATGAAAAAAAAAAATGGTTACCAGTGAAATGAAAATGCCCCGAAAATTGTCCAAAACTTGCACGACTGGTGGACAAGCCAAGGGGAGCCAGGTTCCTTGGGGGTGGGCCAGTGGAAAATGGTTTTTGGCATTATGGGGTAGTATTTGAGAAAACAGAGAATACCAAAAATTATGTTTTCTTAATACAAAATCGTAACAAGTTTAAAACCTTGGATTTATTGAAAAAAAAAAAAAAAATGTTGCAGTTGGAAAAATCCTCTCCAAACCTTGCACCTGGTGACAAGCCAAAGGGGTGGCGTTGTTCAGTCTTGGGGGTGGCAGTTGAATGGTTTTGGGCCATTATGGGTAGTTTTTGAGAAAACAGGATAACCAAAAAATCAGTTCGATTATTGAAATTTGTGTTATTGGTCGCCTACCCAGGGTTATTAGACAAGTTGGTTTAAACTTGGAGGTTTAGAAAAAAAAAATTTTGGTACAGTGGAAAATTTCTTTTTTAAAAACTTGCACTGGTGGACAAGCCAAAGGGGTGCCAGTCTTGGGTGGGCAGTGTTGGAATGGTTTTGGTGGCATTATGGGTCGTTTTTGAGAAAACAGGATGGACAAAATTCAGCGGCTTATTATGAAAATGGAGTTGTGTATTTGGATGACTGCCAGGGGTTGGTTGTTTATAGGGCTAGGTTTTTTAGGTTTTTTTTTGGTCGCACAAGTTTAACTTGGATTATGAAAAAAAAATTGGTACTAAAGTGAAAATTTGTCCATCCAAAAAACTTGCACTGGTGGACAGCCAAGGGGAGCCAGTTCTTGGGTGGGCAGTGAATGGTTTTTGGCCTTACATTTATGGGTAAGGTATTTGAGGAAAACAGATAACCAAAAAATTTATGTTTTCTTATACAAAATAGTACAAGTTTAAAACTGGATTTATGAAAAAAATGTTGCAGTGAAAATCTCTCCCAAACTTGCACTGGTGATGACCAGCCAAGGGGTGCCAGTCTTGGGGTGGCAGGTTGAATGGTGGTTTTTTGCATTATTATGGGTAGTTTTGAAAAAAAAAAAAAAACAGGATAACCAAAATCAGTCGAATATGAAATTTGTGTTGTTATTTGGTTCGGCCTACAGGGAGGCACAAGTTTAAACTTGGAGTTTATGAAAAAATGGTACACAGTTGAAATTCTTTTTTTAAACTGCAATGGGGTGGGAAAGAAAAAGGGGTGTGCCTTGTTGTCACAGTCTTGTGGTGGCCAACAGGTGGCCAGGTGGAATGGTTTTTGGCATGTAATGGGTAGTTGTGAGAAAAAACCAAGATGACCAAAATCAGCTTATTATGGAAAATGGGTTTGTATTGGTTCGCCCTACAGGGGTTTAGGCACCCAAGTTTAACTTGGATTTATGAAAAAATGGTACCAGTGAAAAAATTTGTCCAAAACTTGCACTGGTGACAGCCAAGGGGGAGCCAAGTTCTTGGGGTGGCAGGTGGAATGGTTTTTTGGCATATTATTGGGTAGTATTGAGAAACAGATAAACCAAATTATGTTTTTTATAACAAATTAGTTACAAGTTTAACTGGATTTTATGGAAAAAAAATGTTGGGCAGTGAAATTTTTGAAATTTGAAAATTCTCTCCAACCCTTGCAACTTGGTGACAGCCAAGGGGTGGCCAGGTTCTTGGGTTGGCAGTTGAATGGTTTTTTGGGCCATCATTATGGGGAGGTTTAGTTTTTGAGAAAAACAGGATACCCAAAAATCAGTCGATATGAAAAAATTTGTGTATTTGGGTCGCCTACCAGGTATAGCCACAAGTTTTTAACTTGGAGGTAGGGGAAAAAAATTGTACAGTGAAATTTCTTTAAAAACTTGCACTTTGGTGGACAGCCAAGGGGGTTGTCAAAGTCTTGCGGTGCCGGCGTGGCAGTGGAATTGGGAATGGTTTTTTTTTTTTGCCATTCATATTAATTATGGGTTAGTTTTGAGAAAACCAGATAATCCAAAATTATGTTTTTTATACAAAGTAGTTACAAGTTTAACTTGGAATTATGAAAAAAAAAAAGATGGTACAGTGAAAATTTCTTCTCAAAAACTTGGCACTGGCTGGACAGCTAAACTAAATCTAAAGGCTCTAACTCCCCGAAAACGGTACCCAATTTGGGGTGGGCAAGGGGAATGTGTTGGGCATTATGGGTAGTTTTTTCTTTTAGTTTTTGAGGAAACAGATGGACCAAAATCAGCTAATTTGAAGTGTTGTTAATTTTGTTGGCCTTAACCAGGGTTAGCACCCAAGTTTACTTGGGATTTTTATTAAAATATATAAAAAAAACGGTTTTTTTTTTTTATAGTGAAAATTTCGTCCAAAATTATTGGAACTTGCTGACAGCTACTTAAGGGGGGTACCAGTCTTTGGGTGGGATGGAAAGTGGAATGGTTGTGGCACTATTTATGGGTAGTTTTAAAAATAATTATAAATTGTTTTTATTCTAAATAATAATTATTTCTAATAATGGCAAGAGTAAAACCTATTGATATTTCCATATAAAATATATTTTCGTTAACTTATATATTTAGGCAAAAATGTGTGGGTTTCTACACCAAAAAAAAATAGTAAAGTCTATCAAAACTGTTAAAAACATGTTAGTCTGTTTCTCTGCGCTTAAGCAGCGTCAGCCTGTAGCGAGCAGCGCAATACCGTCATATCGCGTATATAGGAGCATTCGGATTTAAAGTGCGGATGGCTTGACCGTGAATCTTTAAAAGGCGGATAGCTTGACCGCGGTATTTAAAGTGCGGATGGCTTGACCGTGAATCTCTGAAGCGCGGATAGCTTGACCGCGGTCTTTATCGCCCACCTACCTTATCTCATTCGATCGCGCTCTACCTGTATCTAAGCATTGTTTATCGCGTACTCACCTTATTTTCTCCGTTCCTTAAGCACCTCGTCTGTCTTTCGGTCCGTGTTTCACTTTGTAAGTTTTGTTATCCTTTCGTTCTTTTATAAACACCGCCTGAGTTCAGATCGCTCTCCCTGCGTGTGTCTCCTGAACTGTACAGCCATTGTTTTAATGTAGAAACATATTGAGGGCAACTGTGAATACTGTAATAATCAAGAAGCTGTAGAACACGTAATTCTTTATTGTCCTAAATATTATCAAGCCATACAATTAATTTCACATCTTGAGGGAAGTCAAATTAGACTGAATTTACATGACGTGTATCAAAATTTTGCTGATTTTCTAAGCGCAAATAAGCTAACCTAACCTCTACATGAACAATAGTATGGCATATTTCTACAAATGTTTATTTGCTGGATTTAACATGTTGGAAGAACATAGTATAAAATGTGACAGCTGCAGATTTGGACACCCTGTCAGTCGGTACTTGGCAACTCCTTGACAGAAACTACAGTGAATCAATAGGTGCCCAAATCCGTTACAAGGATAGGTGCCCATTACAAGGCTAATTCGTTTGAAAGACTGATTGTTAATGTGACTGATCCTTCATTATGTAAGTCAAAACCACACTCTTTTCAGCTTATCACTATTTACCACCCTCCTAGTCCCTATTCAGAATTTCTTCAGGAATTTGCTAACTTTCTTTCCTGCTTACTACTGTCAACAGATAAGGCTTTAATTGTACATGATTTCCATATTCACTTTGACAATGAGCAGGATCCACTTAAAATTGCTTTCGAGTCCATCTTAGAATCCATGGGTATCACTCAGAATGTGATGGGACCAACCCACCGCTGTAAATCATACTTTAGATCTAATATTAACATTTGGTTTCAATGTAGATAACCTTGATGTCTTCCCGCTAAGTGATTTGATTTCAGATCACTATCTTTTAGTCTTTGAGCTATCTCTAATAAATAAAATCCTTCTGCCTCCTTATCACAGCAAGCGCACTATCACATCTGCTACTCCAGCTGCGTTTATTAAAAACCTACCAGACTTGAAATTTAATACACCTACGGAGATCAATCATCTTGAGTGTGTAAATGACCAATAAGAATGTGTGCTTCGCTCAACCCTGAACACGATTGCTCCTGCTAGAGTCAAACGCATTAGGGAAAAAAGGCTAGCACCATGGTATAATAACCACACCCGTACCTTAAAGCAAAGAACACGGCATCTAGAGCACAAGTGGAGAATTGGAAATGTTTAAGATTGCTATGGAATAAACTTCCCACTTTCGTTCGAGACTCAGACACTCTCCAAAATTTCCAAAAGTCTAGGCTAAAGACATACTTATTCGCGCAGGCTTTTGACTAGATTTAGACCGGGATGCATCGTTGGAGTCACTGGGGCCGGAGTCTAGAGTCATGTCTGGCCTGCCTGCCTCGTCCGTTAACCATAAGTGTCGGGTGGGCGGTCTGGCTGAACTGGTCTTTGGTCCTCGCATCACTCACAGGCATGACTGGCTGTGTCAGAGGCAGAAACTTGGCTATAGTATAGTAAAATACAGCATTTTTTAGTTTCAGTAAATTCTTTGTATGTGTTTGCAACAAACTTCAAAGTTTTAGATTTTGATATTATTGTGTACCACATTCATTTTATTGTGCAGAATTCACTGGGCACAGGTAGAAACCCACAGAACGACAAGCCAGTGTATCACAGGGATTGCTGTTGCAGTGCTAGGGAATAATCAGACACAGCTAGTGGTCAATGTATGTGATGATTGAACTGACTGGAAGACACTGCCAGGACTCGAACCACTACAGTGGTGGGCTAGTGTATTATACCTCTGGCCCACCTTCGGTGTGTTCACTGAAATTTGCTATGATAGGGTAATTTTGAGTGTTTATAATACATTGTTTATGGACATGTATTGTTGTACAAAGTGGAAGCTTTTATGATGCACTATTTTTTTTATTCACTGAAATGTATTTGTAAATGGTTAGTTTTATTTTTAAGGTATACTACTGTGGTTTACTTACTAAATTTGTTTAGTTAATCTTAATATAAGAAGTAATAATGACCCAGTTCAGAATGTTGAATGAGTTTAAGCTTTGTGGTCGGATGCGCATGCGCAGTGGTGCAGTGTACGGCGTGTGTGCGCGTGAGGTTTCGGTTAGCTGGAAGAGACTGGAGGAATAACGAGTGTAAGGACAGCGAGCGAGTGCGAGCAATTCGGTTCTTCAGGGGGACAAGAAGCCGATTTACATGTTGGATTGTGGATGATATAAAGGCGGGTCCAGTCGGGACCGAAAGTGCTTCTGGGAGCTGGTGTGGACTGTGGAAGGTGAGAAGCGCGTTTAAACAGGAGCTGAGTTTGAATTGTTTAATCAACAAATGGCGAGTGACGAGTAAACACTAGCCGCACCGGTTAGCTCGTCTCCTGCTAGCTCCTAGGACTGACTTCCTACTGCCTAACAGACTTGTAATTTCCAAAAGATCCCGATAAGTTTAAGATATGTAGCTATAGTGTGTATTTTCACTTTTTTTAAAATTATTTTTAGGAAGGATGGTAAGTACAGAGCCGTTTTCGATTCAGCGTAACTGCCTAGAGACTTTCCTCTCTCGTTTGTTGATTGTGATAATTAACAAAGGTTTTAACACGGTATCCTCAGGCTGTAACTTTATATTGCACACAAAATTACAATGTATCGTTCAAATCCGCATTAGATGAATAGTAAGAATATATCATGGGTCTTCCTGGTCACTGAGTGCGCATGCGTACTGCGTTTGCCAGAGTTGTAGTTGTGTTGGCTGTGTTCCAGGTGGCACTCTACTGTATTGCATTCTCCCTTAGCGGAATGTCTCCTGTATGCGCACGTTTGATCCGTTGTCTCTACGAGATATATATATATATATATATATATATATATATATATATACATACATACACATACACATGCATTGCTCAAATAAATAAAGGAAACACTTAAACAACACAATATAACTCCAAGTAAATCAAACTTCTGTGAAATCAAACTGTCCACTTAGGAAGCAACACTGATTGACAATCAATTTCACATGCTGTTGTGCAAATGGAATAGACAACAGGTGAAAACTATTAGCAATTAGCAAGACACACTCAATAAAGGAGTGGTTCTGCACGTGGAGACCACTTCTCAGTACCTATGCTTTCTGGCTGATGTTTTGGTCACTTTTGAATGTTGGTGGTGCTTTCACACTCGTGGTAACATGAGACGGACTCTACAACCCACACAAGTGGCTCAGGTAGTGCAGCTCATCCATGATGGCACATCAATGCGAGCTGTGGCAAGAAGGTTTGCGGTGTCTGTCAGCGTACTGTCCAGAGGCTGGAGGCGCTACCAGGAGACAGGCCAGTACACCAGGAGACATGGAGGAGGCCGTATGAGGGCAACAACCCAGCAGCATGATGGCTACCTCCGCCTTTGTGCAAGGAGGAACAGGAGGAGCACTGCCAGAGCCCTGCAAAATGACCTCCAGCAGGCCAAAAATGTGTATGTGTCTGCACAAACGGTTAGAAACTGACTCGATGAGGATGGTACGAGGGCCCGATGCCCACAGATGGGGGTTGTGCGCACACAGCCCAACACTGTGCAGGACGCTTGGCATTTGCCAGAGAACACCAGGATTGGCAAATTCGCCACTGGCGCCCTGTGCTCTTTACAGATGAAAGCAGGTTCACACTGAGCACATGTGACAGACGTGACAGTGTCTGGAGACCCCGTGGAGAGCAATCTGCTGCCTGCAACATTCTTCAGCATGACCGGTTTGGCAGTGGGTCAGTAATGGTGTGGGGTGGCATTTCTTTGGAGGGCCTCACAGCCCTCCATGTGCTCGCCAGAGGTAGCCTGACTGCCATTAGGTGCCGAGATGAGATCCTTCGACCCTTGTGAGACCATAGCTGGTAACGGTTGCCATGGGTCCTCCTTAAGTGCAGGACAATGCTAGACTCATGTTGCTGGAGTGTGTCAGCAGTTCCTGCAAGATGAAGGCATTGAAGCTATGGACTGGCCCGCACGTTCCCCAGACCTGAATCCGATTGAGCACATCTGGGACACCATGTCTCACTCCATCCACCAACATCACGGTGCACCACAGACTGTCCAGGAGTTGGCGGATGCTTTAGTCCAGGTCTGGGAGGAGATCCCTCAGGAGACCATCCGCCACCTCATCAGGAGCATGCCCAGGCATTGTAGGGAGGTCATACAGGCACGTGGAGGCCACACACAATACTGAGCCTCATTTTGACTTGTTTTAAGGACATTACATCAAAGTTGGATCAGCCTGTAGTGTGTTTTTCCACTTTAATTTTGTGTGTGTCTCCAAATCCAGGTCTCCATTGGTTAATAAATTTGATTCCATTGATGATTTGTTGTCCGCACATTCAACTTGTACAGAACAAAAGGTAGAACGGAGAAGAGGGCAGGAAGGAAGAGAGAGGAGGGGGGAGGGGAGGGGGCAACGGGAGGGGTTGAGGTGGTGGGGGGGGGGGGGGGGGGGGGGGGGGGGGGGGGGGGGGCAGGGGGGGGGGGAGAGGGAGGGGGAAGATGGAGGGAGGGGGGGGGGGGGGGGGGGGAGAGAGAGACTAGATAGAGAGAGATAGAGGAGAGAGATAGAGATAGAGATAGAGAAGGAGGGAAGGAGAGGAGAGGGGTAGTATATATTGTGTATATAGATATATGTGTACATATATATATATATATCTTATGTGTGATATTATATGTGCTATAGATATATATGGTATATATATATATATATATATATATGTGTATATAGAATATATATAGATATATATATATATATATATAAATATATATATATATATATATATATATATATTATTATGTGTGTAATGTGTGGTTAGATATATATATATATATATATATATATATATATCTATATATATATATATATATATACACACACACACCACCTGTGTGTGTGTGTGTATGTATGGTGTTCTCGTAGGGCATCTGTGGGCTGCCACTTAACATGATGCTCACATCATACATACACAGCTTAAAATATTATGTATATAAATATGAGAACATGGGGGATAAATACGATCCACACATGGTTATTGCACTCAGATTCAGAGCTCATTCACCTGAGTGGTGACAACAGTTGTTCATCAGCGCAGTGCTTGAAAGGAGCATCACGTCAGCCAAATGGAGCTCAGCATTGTGTCTGAACACCAATGCTGCACGCACACTCGTTGCTGCTGTTGCACACTGGTTCATCGCTCTGCACGCTGGTGACATGCACTACGACGCTGTGACTGATGTTTGCCATCCAAATGGCTGCATGACTTATTCTTCTATCCGTAACTTCATAGTGAAGTGCTCATTTCTCTCCATTGTGTTTAATAAAACTTTCTGCCTCATTCTGTCATTACAACTTAATTTCAGCTGATGTATGCAGCAAAGTGATTATATGGATTAAGTAGGTTGATAACCTTAATTAGGATTATAACCTTATCAGACCACAGGCATGTATGCCGTCGGATGTTGTCTATGTGAACTTTATGCAGTGCATACCTGTACTGGTTCTCTGTATCACGAAGTGCTCTGTCCTCTATCCTTAGAGCCACAGGAGCTGCTGCAGTGGCTTGCCATAACTTTTATCTGATACACATAAATTAAGATATTTGCAATGTTAAAATAAAATGCGTCTCACAAAAATGTGACTTGCCTGTTACGACTAACACATGATGTACAAACAACAGGAAGTTCTAAGGATTGAACAGTGATATAAAAACTAAAAGTGAAACACTGTAGACTGCAGATCTTCAGGCTCTGAACATCAGTGAGCACTTCTGTGTGTAATGCTACACTTAATCAGAATTCACCTTTGGGGGATCAGTAAAACCTGTCTGTCCTTATTTTACAACAGTTGGAAGAGAGCACGACAATGTAGAATTGCTTGAATTCAGATCAGCATACAGCAACATGGAGAGCCATACATGCCACAGTTGCACATAGATCACCAACTTTCAGGTTGCATGTTGTCGTTTTGTTAAATAAATAATAAATGCTTTTTAGAAAGTAGCTATAAAATAACAACTCACAGTTGCATAATAAGCAAACTGACAAGGTTAATACATCCTAAAAATGTGTACAGTACAGTGACACCCCTGGTATAGTGTTAGACTAAAATTACTGGTTGAGCAAATGACATTACAAGGATCTAATGTCAGTTTTGTGAGGATTTGAATGCTGTGGCTAATCTGAATAACTGCTTCCAGGTGTTGAACTGTATTCGAGTTGTCAGCACCTCTTTATTACAGTAGCTGGCGTGTGTGTGGAATTTGTGGCATGTTCGATTTTTCTCAGATTGTTTCTTGCAAAGATTCCGATTCTTGAACAGACGCAGCTTTCTTTGATGTACCAGTTTTCAAAAACGTGTTAAACCAGGATTTTTATTATAGCTGTGTTATTTTATGTTGGTTTGCCCTGTTCAGGTAGCTTGACCATTCCTTCTTGCATTTAAATACCATGCCCTTGTTGGCTTCAGCTCCAATTATACTTTCTTCTGAACAGAGTTTGGAAGTCTTTTGATGTTCAGAGGGGCTTTCTGAACAGTACAGTCAGTTCAGAAGTGTCCATATGGCCACCACAAATAAGTCTTAGACCCAATGGCAAAGGAAAAAGACTAGGTCTGGAGGGTATGCCACCTTAAGGAAAGGGAGAGTTACGGGATCTCGCCTGGCCGGGGGAGACCCTGAGTTACAAAACCTGCTCGTTGTTCAGGGTTGGGTCTGCTGTGTGACGCTAGCCAGGGGTACCCCCAGAATAGTACATATTATGTGGTCTGAGGGTGTACTCACACTGACTTCAAAAATGCACCCTGGCACACTTTGTTACAATAAAGCTGGGCTTGCACAGCTCAGGGGACTTCATGGTTTTATTTATTTTGTGTCTCTGTTTGGTTTTGTTTTGGGCACACTGACACACAGCCCCCTCATAAACATTATAATAAATGTACTTTATTATGTACATTATTATTATGCGACGGCACAGATTTTTTGGCTTCTCGTGTTACACGTTTATGAAGAGTTTTACAGAGCCAGCTGGCTCTGTATTTTGCACTCGGGAGTGATTCGCAGTCACACTGTATACATGCCACATTCGAGTCCAGTGAACTGCACCTGAGCACACCTCTTCAAGCTCGGCATGATAAGGAGTGGATGACCCTAGTCAAACGAACCGCTCTTTGGGGGTCAACCACGCCCAGGCGTGGAACAGATTGCCTTGTGTGAGTACCCCCGAGACACAGTAGTGGGCCACAGTTAGTAGTGTATTTGTTTATGGGACTGTGATGCTGCAGCGGTTAAAGTACTGGTATGTTGACCAGAAAAATCAGGTTCAAGTCCCTGCAGTGCCAAGCTGCTGGTTATGGGCCGTTCAGCAGACCCTTAACTCACAGTTGCTTGGATTGTCAGATTGTATCTTTTGTAACTTACTCTGGATAAGTGCATCTGCAAAATTATTAAATGTTAAAGTTTATGTGTAATTCACAGTAGTAAGCATTTTTATTTTTTGTTTTGTTTTTCAGGTCATTGCGGTGGGTTTGTTTCTAGAGGAGTCTGTGTTTAGTGTTTGTTTTTCTTGAGCTCATTTATTGTAATCAGTAGGCACAGTTTGAAATGGAAACCTGCTTGTTTTTTTACCAGAAAAAAACAAGCACAGAATATTTGGAACTAGTGCATTTTGTTTAGTGTGAGCACATATAAACAAGAGTAGATTGTTGATTTTATGTTACATATCGTTAAACACAATCAGGCATGCGTATAGCATGAACCTGAAACAAGCGCAATTGTTTTCAGGTGTGTTTTAGAATAGCTTTTCCCTCATACCAAAAGTGACACACATGCAAAATGTTTTAGGATCAGTAACAACGTCTGTATGTATTTATTTTATTGATGCTCCACACCTTTTTTTGCATGTCAGATGTTCACATTAAGATGTGTACATGAATGCTTTCTATTCCCATAGAGCTATTAATCCCACAAACACAGACAATCCAATCTTGGCAGTATTGCAACCACCTGTGAAGGTAATTGTAATTCCCACAATTGATAGTAGAGGAGGGAAGTGGATGGCGACGTGAGAAAAACAATGTTTTCTCCTTGTTTGCTATGGTTGCCTTCTTACCTTGCTGATATCTACCTTGTTGCAGGTCACATTCATGATGTTAATGATTAGAAAATGATGATCAGAACCATCTGCACTGAGCAGTAAAATTTGACAGATGCTCATTTATTGTGACAAGTGTATGACTGTTACGATTTTAAAGATTGTGAGAAGTGTGCTAGTTTGTCAGTGTGCCTTGAGTTTGTTGACTTCGTGGTTATGAATGAGAATTTGTTAACACTTGCAACAAGTAGAACTGTCTTTCATTCATTAGTTTCTAAGTATTTACAACTGTTTGGCATTTTTTCTCATGCAAGTTTTATACATGTTTTAATTATTATTGTTTGTTGTATTTTATCTATAATAATAACAATTTATTATTCAAAATGATATACACAGTTATACGTGTGTGTGTGTGTGTGTGTGTGTGTGTGTGTGTGTGTGTGTGTGTGTGTGTGT
>JAJAGP010006475.1:0-21324 GCA_025084515.1 Ancistrus triradiatus | reverse complement strand
ACATGGCTTTACTAAACTGTAGCTCAGTTAGTTATTGACCTATGGCCACAACATTCAGCAGCCTTGGTCCCAGGTGCAATCTGAGGTGACATGTGACGCCCATAACGCCCCAGAGAACCCCGGCTGGGCACTGGGGCCCCTAGCGGGCCAATGACTAAAACTCGGCCAGTTTTCGACCTACGGCCACAAAATTTGGCAGGCTTGGTCCTGGGTGAAATCGGAGGTAACATGTGATGCCCAAGGGGCCCCTGTGGACCCCGGCTGGGCACTGGGGCCCATAGTGGGCCAATGACAGTGACTCAGTCAGTTTTCGACCTACGGCCACAAAATTCAGTAGGCTTGGTCCCGGGTGCAATCTGAGGTGACATGTGATGCCCATGGGGCCCCTGTGGACCCTGGCTGAGCATTGGGGCCCCTGGTGGGCCAAGGAACGTGACTCAGTCAGTTTTTGACCTACAGCCACGAAATTTCGCAGGCTTGGTCCCGGGTGAAATTGGAGGTAACATGTGATGCCCAAGGGGCCCCTGTGGACCGCGGCTGGGCACTGGGGCCCATAGTGGGTCAATGACCATAACTCAGTCAGTTTTCCACCTACGGCCAAGAAATTTGGAAGAGTTACTCATGGCTGCAATGTGAGGTGACATGTGATGCCCATGGGGCCCATGAGAACCCCAGCTGGGCACTGGGGCACCTGGCGTGCCAATGACTGTAACTCAGTCAGTTATTGACCTATGGCCACAAAATTCAACAGACTTGGTCCCGGGTGCAATCTGAGGTGACATGTGATGCCCATAAGGCCCCAGAGAACCACTGCTGGGCAGTGCGGCCCCTGGGTGGGCCAATGACCGTAACTCAGTCAGTTTTCGATCTATGGCCACGAAATGTGGCAGGCTTGGTCCTGGGTGCAATCTGAGGTGATATGTGATGCCCATGGGGCCCTTGTAGACCCCGGGTGGGCATTGGGGCCCCTTGGGGGGCCAATGACTAACTCAGTCAGTTTTTGACCTACGGCCACAAAATTTGGCAAGCTTGGTCTCGGGTGCAATCTGAAGTGACCTGTGATGCCCATAGGGCTCTTGTAGACCCCGGGTGGGCACTGGGGCCCCTGGTGGGCCAATGACCGTAACTCAGTCAGTTTTTGACCTACGGCCACGAAATTCGGCAGGCTTGGTCCTGAGTGCAATCTAAGGTGAGATGTGATGCCCATGGGTGGGCCAATAACCGTAACTCAGTCACATTTAGACCTACGGACACGAGCTTGATCTCGGGAGCAATCTGAGGTGATACGTAATGCGCATGGGGCCCCTGTGGCCCCTAGATGGGCCAATGACCATAAATCAGTCAGTTATTGATTTATGACCGCAGGCCACGCCCACACGCAGAGCAGCTGTCATTCACACAGAATGGCTTGGATCAGCTCTTCTGACACCTATTAGGGCCATTGTTTGCATAGTAACACAGAGGGTACAGAGGTACCTGGCAAGACATTTTTCGCCCTACAGCCATGAACTTTGGCAGGCTTGGTCCTGGGTGCAATCTGAGGTGACATGTGATGCCCACAAGGTGCCAGATAACCCCGGCTGGGCACTGGGGCCCCTGGTGGGCCAACGACCGTAACTCAGTCAGTTTTCAACCTACGGCCATGAAATTTGGCAGTCTTGGTCCCGGGTGCAATCCGAAGTGACATGTGATGCCCATGGGGCCCATGAGGACCTTAGCTGGGCACTGGAGCCCCTGGCGGGCCAATGATCATAACTCAGTCAGTTTTCGACATATTGTCACAAAATTCAGCAGGCTTGGTCCCAGGTGCAATCTGAGGTGACATGTGATACCCATAAGGTATTTCTTCTAGTATTTCTTCAACTATTTCTTCCGTAAACAAATTTTTTTTCGAGGTATGACGATTTGTTCGAGACCAGGGACTGAAACTTCCCTCATTCACAGCCATGTTAAATTTGGGAATTGCGAGGCTCCTTTTTTCAAAGTTTCATTTGTGTTTAACCTGTCATAACTTTGAGGCTTTTTTGTCAATCCACATCATCTTAGATCAGCAAGGGGTCTTCTCTCACACAAACTTTTCAGATAATTGATTGGTTACATATTTTTCGAGTTTTGACCATTTGTTTGAGAGGTCCAAAATGGTTTGAAATTCACTTTGGACATGGACATTCATTCACTTTTTCGTGGAACAAACGTGTGTAAAATCATTATACTTTCACCTACAAACTCAATTTAACTTTCAAATGGTAGACATACTTCCCCTTCATGACACATCCAAATATCTCAAAAAATTAGTTCTCCAGTTATGACCGTTTGTTTGAGAGCTCTCACATGAAAGAAAGCACAGCACAGAGGGGGCTCGCTTTACACACACACGCAGGCCACGCCCACACACGGAGAGCAGATCGCAATGAAAGACGGATTCTTTAACCTTAGATTTGCATCAATTTGTTTATTACGAAGGCTTGATCATTACTGTAAAATATCGTAATTAATTAAACAGTCCAAACATTTAAGTCTTGTTAAACACGAACGTCACTTGTAATCCACACTAGCACAGAGTAAAACATGCAAACTCACGCACAGCCGGAAATGGTCAATTCACTACTGTTCACTACACACTAGCTCCCTCCTACACTCTTAAAGGGCCAGACAGCTGTTATGTAAATCACATTACATGACAATTACTACATGGCTTTACTAAATCGGCATGAAAGAATAATATATAGAGATTAATATTTAATGCAGTAAAGATGACACTACAGCCGTTTCTCAATACCAAGTACGCCAACTTCGGACTTGCATACTTCCTAAGTCTGGAGTAGGAAGTTACATTGCTTGCATAGTAACACAGAGGGCACAGAGATACCTGGCAGGACAGTTTTTGCCCTACAGCCATGAAATTTGGCAGGCTTGGTCCCAGGTGCAATCTAAGGTGACATGTGATGCCTATGGGACCCCAGTGGACCCTGGCTGGGTACTGGGGCCCCTGGCGGGCCAATGACTGTAACTCAAACAGTTTTCGACCTACGACCACAAAATTCGGCAGCCTTGGTCCCGGGTGCAATCTGAGGTGACAAGTTTCGGACAGATATCACTCTTTCATCACTTTCTATCACTCTTTAAAAATCACCCCATTCATTGAATAGGGCAGAAGCTAGTGTGCACTCTAGATTTCAGGGAAAATTGATTAATTCACTTTTTCACTGAACAAACTTCTCTAAAATCCTGATACTTTCACCTAGATACTCCATTTAAACTGCAAATGGTAGAGATACATCCCCTTTATAATTCATCAAAAGATTGCATCGCTAAATTATTTTTCGAGTTATGATGATTTGTTCAAGACTAGGGACTAAAACTTCCCTCATTGACAGCCATGTTAATTTTTTTTAAACTCCGAGGAGGCTTTTTCCAAAGTTTCATTTCTGTTCAACCTGCCATAACTTTTAGGCTTTTTTGTCAATCCACACCATTTTATATCATAGCGATCAGCAAGGGGTCCTCTCTCACACAAACTTTTCAGATAATTTTTTACTTAAATGGTTTTCGAGTTATGATCATTTCTTTGACAGGTCCAAAATCACTTGAAACTGAGATTTTAGGGATTTTTATTAATTCACATTTTCACTGAACAAACGTGTCTAAAATCATTATACTTTCACCTAGAAACGGTAGAGATACTTCCCCTTCATAACTCATCAAAAAATGGCATCTCTAAACAAACTACTTTTCGAGTTATGATGATTTGTTCGAGACTAGGGACTGAAATTTCCCTCATTCACAGCCATGTTAAATTTGGGAAAGGCGAGGCGCCTTTTTTCAAAGTTTCATTTGTGTTTAACCTGTCATAACTTTGAGCCTTTTTCGTCAATCCACATCATCTTATATAGTAGCGATCTGCAAGGGGTCCTCTCTCATACAAACTTTTCAGATAATTGATTGGTTACATATTTTTTGAGTTATGACCATTTGTTTGAGAGGTGCAAAATCGCTTGAAAGTCACTCAACGCTCTTTCTGTCACTGTTTTCGCGAAACAAACGTGTGTAAAATCAATATACTTTCACCTAGAAACTCCATTTAAATTCAAATGGTAGACATACTTCCCCTTCATGACGCATCCAAATATCTCGTCGTTCAACAAATTACTTCTCCAGTTATGAGCGTTTGTTTGACACCTCTGAAATGAAAGAGGCAGACCAGAGACAGGGGTTCGATTCAAACACACACGCAGGCAATGCCCACACACGGAGAGCACATCGCAATGAAAGATGGATTCTTCTTACTTAGATTTGCAACAACATGTTTAATACGAAGGCTTGATCATTACTGTAAAATATTGTAATTAATTAAACAGTCCAAACCTTTAAGTCGGGATAAACATCACTTGTAATCCACACGAGCACACAGTAAAACATGGCCGGCACAGCCGGAAACGGTCAATTCACTATTGTTCACTACACACTAGCTCCCTCCTACACTCGTAAAGGGCCAGACAGCTCTTATGAAAATCGCATTACAAGACAATTACTTTCATCTAGAAACTCCATTTAAACTTCAAAATGGTAGAGATACTTCCCCTTAATGACACATCAAAGTATCTCATCGTTTAACAAATTATTTTTCGAGTTATGACGGTTTGTTCGGGACTAAATATTGATTTTGCTTCCATTGACCCCCATTATAATTGCTTCAACTCTCATTTGTCTTTTTCTAAATTTTTATGTGTTTTTAACTTGTCATAACTCTGACAATTTCTCATCAATCCACACAGTTTGTCATAGCGATCAGCAAGGGGTCCTCTCCCACACAAACTTTACAGAAAAGCGATCGGTTA
Source organism: Ancistrus triradiatus (assembly GCA_025084515.1). NCBI lineage: Eukaryota > Metazoa > Chordata > Actinopteri > Siluriformes > Loricariidae > Ancistrus > Ancistrus triradiatus. The sequence continues at coordinate 16,486 of JAJAGP010006475.1, read as the reverse complement.
ATTATTTTTGGAGTTATGACCATTTGTTTGAGAGGTCTGAAACTAAGATTTTACATGAAACATATGGCTGTGTAGATTTGAAATGTAACTGTCATTGTCTCTCTCACACACACACACACACACACACACACACATGCACATGCAGGCCACGCCCACACACAGAGCAGCTGTCATTCACACAGAATGGCTTGTGCTGCCTTCAAGTGGTGTCGGAAATATCGTATTTACGAGATGACATCACAAACGTCACCGCAATGTCGTATTTACCAGTGGGAAACTCGGATTTTTTCGATAAGCCCCGACTTTCCGAGTTGGGGGCGTGTCAGTAACGAATGGATGCTGCTACTACAGTAAACGTAAAGTTTTTACTTTACTAACAGTAGTTTTGCATGTTAACTGTACAGTTTAAGCTTGTGTACATTTTGTCCAACTTGCACTAATGTTAATGAGGAATTACAACAAAATAATATTATATAATATAAAAATATTACTCATCTAATTCGTGTCCTGTTCGCTTCATTCTCTTCAAGTAAGGCCTAAATAAACTTGCTGGTTTTGCCTATACAAAAATAGAGAAGTAGTACAAACAAAGTATTCTTTTGGCGCCACCACCCGACAAAAAACACTTGAACGTACATCATGTCGTAAGTACCACCTTCCAAACTCGGAAGTAGGAAACTTCCGAGGACGTCTTGAAGGCAGCATTGGATCAGCTCTTCTGACACGTATGAGAGCCATTGTTTGCATAGTAACACAGAGGGCACAGAGGTACCTGGCAGGACAGTTTTTGCCCTACAGCCATGAAATTTGGCGGGACTTGGTCCCGGGTGCAATCTGAGGTGACATGTGATGCCCATGGGACCCCTGTGGACCCCGACTGGGTACTGGGGCCCCTAGCGGGGCAATGACCTTAACTTAGGCAGTTTTCAACCCATGGCCACAAAATTTGGCGGGCTTCATCCCAGGTGAAATCTGAGGTGACATGTGATGCCCATGGGGCCCCTGTGGACCCTGGCAGGGCACTTGGGCCCCTGGTGGGACAATCACCATAACTCAGTCAGTTATTGATTTATGACCACAAAATTTGGCAGGCTTGGTCTCGGGTGAAATCTGAGGTGACATGTGATGCCCATGGTGCCCCTGTGGACCCCGGCTGGGTACTGGGGCCCCTTGCAGGCCAATGACCGCAACTCAGTCAGTTTTCGACCTACGGCCACGATATTTGGCAGGGTTAATCACGAGTGCAATCTGAGGTGACATGTGATGCCCATGGGGTCCATGAGGCCACGCCCACACACGGAGAGCACATCGCGATGAAAGACGGATTCTTTGAACTACATTTGCATCAATTTGTTTAATATGAAGGCTTGATCATTACTGTAAAATATCGTAATTAAACAAACAGTCCAAACCTTTTAGTCGGGTTCAACATCACTTGTAATCCACACTAGCACAGAGTAAAACATGGCCGGCAAAGCCGGAAACAGTCAATCCACTACTGTTCACTACACACTAGATCCCTCCTACACACTTAAAGGGCCAGAAAGCTCTTATGTAAATCGCATTACATGACAATTACTACATGGCTTTACTAAATCGGCATGAAAGAATAATATATAGAGATTAATATTTTATGCAGTAAAGATGACACTACGGTCGTTTATCAATACCAAGTACGCCAACTTCGGACTTGCATACTTCCTAAGTCTGTAGTACGAAGTTACATTGCTTGCATAGTAACACAGAGGGCACAGAGATACCTGGCAGGACAGTTTTCGCCACCTGATTTATGGTACGTATCTCCTCCTACAGTTTTCAAGATATTGACACGGGACAAACACCAAAACGTCCGGCATGTTCCGGAGAAGAATGCTTGTCGATAGCAAAGAGAAATGTTGTTGCATTTGCACGCTACACTCGCATTTGTGCGAAAAAACGTCCCATTCACTTGAATGGGATTTTTTTTTAAACTGCCGTAACTCGGTCAATTTTTGAGCTACAAACACGAAACTCGGCATGGTCGGACCTGGGTTCTTCGAGACCAATCATCTCATGTTTCGGACAGATATCACTCTTTGATCACTTTCTATCACTCTTTTAAAATCACTCCATTCATTGAAATGGGCTGAACCTAGAGTGTGCACTCTAGATTTCAGGGAAATCGATTAATTCACTTTTTCACTGAACGAACTTCTCTAAAATCCTGATACTTTCAGCTATAAACTCCATTTAAACTGCAAATGGTAGAGATACTTCCCCTTCATAATTCATCAAAAGATTGCCTAACAAAACAAATAATTTTTTGAGTTATGACGATTTTTTCGAGACCAGGGACTCAAACTTCATTGACAGCCATGTTAATTCTCGGAACTCCGAGGACGTTTTCCCCAAAGTTTCATTTGGGTTCAACCTGTCATAACTTTTAGGCTTTTTTGTCAATCCACATCATCTTATATCATAGCTATCAGCAAGGGGTCCTCTCTCACACAAACTTTTCAGATAATTGATTGGTTAAATATGTTTGGAGTTATGACCATTTGTTTGACAGGTCCAAAATCGCTTGAAACTGAGATTTTAGGGATTTTTATTAATTCACTTTTTCACTGAACAAACGTGTCTAAAATCATTATACTTTCATCTAGAAACTCCATTTGAACTTCAAATGGTAGAGATACTTCCCCTTAATGACACATCAAAGTATATCATCGTTCCAAAAATAATTTTTCGAGTTATGACGATTTGTTCGGGACTAGGTATTGATTGTCCTCCCATTGACCCCCATTATAATTGCTTCAACTTTGATTTGGCTTTTTCTAAATTTTCATCTGTTTTTAACTTGTCATAACTCTTACACTTTAACATCAATCCACACAGTTTTTTGTCAGAGCGATCATCAAGGGGTCCTCTCCCAAACAAATTTACAGATAATTGATCGGTTAATTATTTCTGGAGTTATGACCATTTGTTTGAGAGGTCTGACAGAGATTTTACATGAAACATATGGCTGTGTGGATTTGAAATGTAACTGTCATTGTCTCTCCCTCTCTCTCTCACACACACACGTGCACATGCATCCCACGCCCACACACAGAGCAGCTGTCATTCTCACAGAATGGCTTGGATCAGCTCTTCTGACACCTATGAGGGCCATTGTTTGCATAGTAACACAGAGAGCACAGAGGTAGCTGGCAGGACAGTTTTCGCCCTACAGCCATGAAATTTGGCAGGCTTGGTCCCGGGTGCAATCTGAGGTGACATGTGATGCCCATAAGGCCCCAGAGAACCCTGGCTGGGTACTGGGGCCCCTGGCAGGCCAATGACCGTAACTCAGTCAGTTTTCGACCTACGGCCATGAAATTTGGCAGGCTTGGTCCGGAGTGCAATCTGAGGTGACATGTGATGCCCATGGGGCCCCTTTGGACCCCGGCTGGGCACTGGGGCCCCTGGCGGGCCAATGACCGTAACTCAGTCAGTTTTCGATCTACGGCCACAAAATTTGGCAGGCTTGGTCCAGGGTGAAACACGAGGTGACATGTGATGCCCATGGGGCCCCTGTGGACCCCGGCTGAGCACTGGGGCCCCTGGCGGGCCAATGACAGTGACTCCGTCAGTTTTTGACCTTTGGCCACAAAATTTGGCAGGCTTGGTACCGGGTGAAATCTGAGGTAACATGTAATGCCCATGGGGCCCCTGTGGACCCCGGCTGGGCACTGGGGCCCCTGGCGGGCCAATGACTGTAACTCAGTCAGTTTTCGACCTACGACCACAAAATTTGGCAGGCTTGGTCACGGGTGCAGTCTGACGTGACTTGTCATGCTTTTGCTGTCCTTGACGTCCCCGATGGGTCACTGGGGCCTCTGAAAGGTCATTGAATGTAACTCTGTCAGTTTTAGACCTAACGTTTTGTAGTTCAGCTGGCTTGGTCCCGTGTGCACCCTGAGGTGACGACAATGACTACAGTCGGCTTTCGACCTACATACTCGGTACCTGATGCACGTCGCAGAGGGACGCACCGCCGCAACACACTTGCAGTGTCTGCAGGAACTGCACTTTCTAGTTATTAGTGTGTTGCGCAACACACTATTGTTCTTCGTATTATTCGTATTTTTATTAGTTTTATTATTATTATTATTATTATTATTATTATTAGTGTGTTGCGCAAGGCCATCCTCTGACTCGTGGCTTCTGGCAAGGCCGTCCTCTGACTTGCGGTCTCTGGCAAGGCTGTCCTCTGTCGCACGGCCTCTGGCAAGGCCGTCCTCTGACTCACGGCTTCTGGCAAGGCCGTCCTCTGACTCACGGCTTCTGGCAAGGCTGTCCTCTGACTCACGGCTTCTGGCAAGGCCGTCCTCTGACTCACGGCTTCTGGCAAGGCCGTTCTCAGTGCTGGCAATGGAATATTTGCCCTCGGCACTGCTACTGGATCCGCTGCCACCCTCGGTGCTGGCACAGGAACACTCGCCCTTGGCACTGCTACTGGATCCATTGCCCTCGGTGCTGGCACAGGAACACTCGACCCTCGGCATGGTTACTGGATTCACTGCCCTCGGTGCTGGCACAGGAACACTCGCCCTCGGCACGACTACTGGATCTGTTGCCCTTGGTGCTGACACAGAAACACTTGTCCTCGGCACGGCTACTGGATCTTTCGCTCTCGGTGTTGGCACAGGTCCTGAAACAAACAATCTCGACACTAGAGCTGTCCTCTTCAGCGCTGGCACAGGTACAAGTGTCCATAACGCGGGAGTCAGCGCTGTTTTCTGAATGTCCGTGGTGCAGGAATCGCTACGATTGTCTGCGGTGCGAATGTCCGTTGTGCAAATGTCCGTGACGTGGGAATCGGCACGATGCTAGCGAATGCAGAAACCCAAACATCGATCGCTATCGGCTCGACAACTGAGCTAGCGAGTACTGAAACACCACTATGAGATGCTATTGGCTTAATTATTGAGCTAGCTTGTTCAAACAAAGTACAATGAGAAGCTATCGGCTCCATAACTGAGCTAGCTTGTACAGAAACATGACAATGCAAAGCTATCGGCTCCATAACTGAGCTAGCTTGTTCAGGAACAGGACAAAGAGAAGCTATTGGCTCAATAACTGAGCTAGCTTGTTCAGAAACATGACAAAGAGAAGCTATCGGCTCTATTACTGAGCTAGCTTGTTCAGAAACAGAACTATACAAAGCTAACAGCTCAACAACTGAGCTAGCTTGTACAGAAACTGGCCAACAAGAAGCTATCAGCTCGATGACTGAGCAAGCTTGTTCAGAAACATGACAAAGAGAAGCTATCGGCTCAATAACTGAGCTAGCTTGTTCAGAAACAGGACAACGAGAAGCTATCGGCTCCATAACTGAGCTAGCTTGTACAGAAACATGACAGTGAGAAGCTATCGGCTCAATAACTGAGCTAGCTTGTTCAGGAACAGGACAAAGAGAAGCTATCGGCTCTATTACTGAGCTAGCTTGTTCAGAAACAGAACTATACAAAGCTAACAGCTCAACAACTGAGCTAGCTTGTACAGAAACTGGCCAACAAGAAGCTATCGGCTCGATGACTGAGCGAGCTTGTTCAGAAACATGACAAAGAGAAGCTATCGGCTCAATAACTGAGCTAGCTTGTACAGAAGCAGGACAAAGAGAAGCTATCGGCTCAATAACTGAGCTAGCTTGTACAGAAACATGAACATCCACAGCTATGGGCTCTAGTACTGAGCTAGTGTGGTCAGAAACACGAACATCGACAGCTATCAGCTCTAGTACTGAGCTAGTGTGGTCAGAAACACGAACATCCACAGCTATCGGCTCTAGTACTGAGCTAGTGTGTTCAAACTCGGAACTCACATGCGCTTACCGACACTTGACTAGAATGGTCCGGCTGCTGGCAAGCCGGGGATCTAACACCAGGCCAGCTAAGACTGGTAGACTCCAGCTTGTCACTGTTAGAGACACCTATATCCAACGCTATCGGTTCAAATACTGCGCTAGCGTGTTTCGGCTCTTTTACTGAGCTAGCGTGTACAGAAACACAAAAACTTATGGATTTGGTGTCCGAAACAAAATTCCAGCTCCTCAAAAAACTCTCACGGTTCCAGCCTTGATTACCGGCCATATCAGGGTAGCCCAACTTGGGGCTTCACCAGATAGGCGAAGAAAAATAAAGGATACTTTAGCATACTCAGTTTCAAACAAAAATTCCTCTAAGTACCGATTACACTGGTTTATAAATGGCCGGCAACAAGCTGGGTCACCGTTAAAGCGTTTGGGGAGAAACAAGGAAGCTGGGGAACCTGCCGTCTCCATTGTTTGGCGGAGTATTCTGTCCCGCCGGGGCTTAACAGGCATGTAGGAGACGAACGCAGGTTCAATTGTAATGACCATGACTTGTATTTATTGATAACAAAAGACGGGTCTGACAACAAAACGTAGCAAGAGCAATGATAACTGATGGGCTTAACCGCGTTGACAAAACATAAGCGAGCTTCTCCGTGTTTACAAACTTAACCGGCATTACCGCCCTAACAAACAAGACCGGGCTCTACTAACATACTTCACCGCATTATCAAACATAAGCAGCTCCATCGCGTAAACATAGGCGGACTACACCGCATTAACAGACATAAGCAGCTTTTACTACATCAAACAGATCCAAAACCCGAATGCCGTGACTTCCGAAAAGGGGAGCGTATCCTCAATCGTCCAAACAATACTCCGCGCCGAGGAAGAGCCAGGACCCTACCTAAATACAGTCCCGCACAGCAGAAGGCACTTCCCCCAAGTGCCCTAGCTTCTCCCTTGTTGCTCTGCAGTCAGATGGGGTGCCGCGAAAGACTTTGACAGGCTCGCCCTCCGGCGGCAAGGAGGGGCGCAAGTCTCTCATGTCCCGGGCGATCAGTGACAGACCTAGAGTCAGCTTATAATTTTAGTTCATACAAGTGGAAGAAATTGATCTTCAGGACTATTATCATTACTATCACTATTTATTCATTATATTTTCTTTTATGTTCAGTGAAAGATTTTAGTATACAAGAAGTTGTGTGATACCAAGTTATAGATTTTCTTTTCACAGTGTTTTATATGATTCTGATTTCAGTATAAAATAGGTCTACTTAATTTCTACTTAATTTTCTCCCATTAGTCAGTTCAATTTGCCTAAGTATTTAGTCACTCTACCTTAATACTCCCTCGTATGGACTAAATATTCACCAAATCTTGCACAATGCCAAATGTATAACGTCAGTTGAATCGTAAACCAATGTCCCTCTAAAGATTTGTTTAATCCCATTTTGAGTACTGCTTGACAATAAGACTGTTACAGTTCGCCATATAAAAAACGTGATGAACCGTGAAAACTGAAAAAGAAGGGTTTGGGACCCAATTGCAGTTAGCTCCAGATGGTGTTAATGAACTAAAATGAATTTAAAAAATGAAACAATAATAAATGAAATACAAATAAATAAATAACAAGAAAAAGTGAGCCTCAGTGTGTGTGTGTGTCTGCAAAAGCAGCGAATGTGTGAGCTGGCGCGCACAGAGAGACTTTACAGCCGCGCTTAGAGGAGAGGGAGATAGAGGAAGGCAGGGGGTAGGAATTCCCCCGCTGTACGTCAACTCTGCCAGAGAGCAAGTGGGCGTGGTCCGAGCACTGCTGCAGTGCTTGCCAAGAACTGAGCAAACCACGACACTGAGTGCAGGCGCAAATCGGCATGTAGCGTGGGAAACGCGAGGGGTGGAAGCAGGAAGTGTGGGGAATGCGATAGAAATAAAATAAGCTCATCCTACACTACCGACTTCCTTACCAATTACCTCACGCTTCCCAGCGCTACGGGAACTGACCTCCTTCAAGAGACCAGCTCATCCTCTAATCTCTGAAAATAAATAAAACAAACGAAAAAAGGCGCAGAGGCTCTTTAACAGAGCAGAGAGATGGGTGAGGTCTCAAAAGCACGCAAGACCAGCGATCGCTCAATTAATGCCATGGCAGTGATCGTGGGGCACGGACAAAATCTGTAATCAGGCTGTGTTGCTGACAGATAGCCTGATCACAGAGACTGGCAGAAGCCCTACCGGGGAAAATTAGACCGAAGCTGACCCCTAGCGTCGGTAACCGGTAGGACTCCTGACAGTACCCCTCCCAGGGCGTCGTCCCGACACCCCTAAGCGTCTGCCCAGGTACCTGTGGCTTGCCGGACATGCTCAGGGTTGAGCATCTGGCATAAAGGGAGGCCCTGGTAAGGGCAAGCCTCCAAATGGGGGCTGAAAGGGAGGGTGGAGCAGGTGATGGCCGGTCCAATGCCCATAGTGGGCTCAATTACCATCCCGATGGCCAGCACTGGGGGCTGGCGGTTGAGGAGTGACACTCAGTTGCTGAAAGTCGGGGCCCAGCGGCTCAGAAACAGAGCTAGATGCCGGCAGCCCATGGACGGGGCTCGAAGACGGAGGGGCGGAGCTCGGCGCTGGCAGCTCGGGGGTGGAGCTCAATCCAGCGAGACCGGCTAAAAAGGTGGGCGCGAGGTGTCTGGCCGGGCGGATAGAAGAACATGATGTTAGCACCACCTAGCGCTGTGGTAGAGCACTCCGCGGTCGTTCCCATTCCACCATTGCGACCGTGGAGTGCTCTACCACAGCGCTAGGTGGTGCTAACATCGGTCTGGATCGGGGTGCGTGGATCAGGGCTAACGATCACGGCTCAAGAATGGGTCTATGTGACCGAGGCGCGGGGATCGGAACTCTTGACCGTGGCGCAGTGATCAGTCTTGAGGACCGTGGCGCAGGGGTCGGCGGCAACAACTGGTACACAAGATGCCCAGGCATGGAGCTAGGACACTTGGACGCAGTGCTTAAAGGTGCAATGAGCTTCTGTATGGGGCTTGGCGGTGCTACAAGTTCAACCGTGGAGCTGGGTTGCTCAGACACGGGACTAACGGGCGCAGCGAGCCCAGGCACAGGGCTAGAGGGCGCCAAACGCTCAGGCACAGGGTCTGACTGCCCAGGTGCGGAGCTTAAATGCACAGCGAGCCCAGATTCAGAGCTAGGGGGCGCTGTAGGCTTGCCTTTTAAGCTTAAAAGCGCAGCGCACTTGTGAATGGGTCCTGGCATGGGACCGGATAAACTCGAACTGTTGTTAAGATGACCCTTCCTCTTCCTCTCACCCTGCTCGAGATGGGCCTCTGCCAATATGGCCAGCTCGAGCAGGTGGTCAAAGGAAGAGGAGCACAGGAGGAAACACAGCACGATGTCCAATTGCTCATTGAGCCCTAATCTAAAGGGCTCAATGAGATCCAGTCCAGAGAAGCCACAATCTGCGGCTAGGGCAAGAAATTCAGCCACAAATTCCTGCACACCCCTGGAACCTTGAGAGATGTTAAAAATGGATGTAGGTTCGGGGGCAGGAATAAGTGGATGGGGGTCCAGATAGGCTATGCCGACATTACCTATCTGAATCCCTGAAGAATGCTGGCAGTTACAGCTGCGAGGGCTGAGATATTTGGGAGGGTCCAGATAGAAAAAAAACATCAGCGACTTGGCCACAGTTGCTAAAGGGCCCTCCAAATGCCAGCCGAGACCGGGTAAGTAAACTCATCAGCCACGGCATCTGGGGACCTCCATGTTGGAGGTCCAGGAGCTAACGCTGGGTCCCCTTAGTGGTTGCATCTTTCTGTTATGGTTCGCCATATAAAAAACGTGACGAACCGTGCAAACTGAAAAAGAAGGGTTTGGGACCCAACTGCAGTTCGCTCCAGATGGTGTTAATGAACTAAAATGAACAAAAGAAATGAAACAATAATAAATGATATACAAATAAATAAATAACAAGAAAAAGTGAGCCTCAGTGTGTGTGTCTGCAAAAGCAGCGAATGTGTGAGCTGGCGCGCACACAGAGACTTCACAGCCACACTTAGAGGAGAGGGAGATAGAGGAAGGCGGGGGGTAGGAATTCCCCCGCTGCACGTCAACTCTGCCATAGAGCAGGTGGGCGTTGTCTGAGCGCTGCTGCAGCACTTGTCAAGAGATCGGCGATCGCTCAATTAATGCCGTGGCGGCGATCGTGGGGCACGGACAACATGTTGCTGGTTGAAAGATGCAACACCTACTACAACTGCCAAGGCTTTTAAATAGGCAGAGTAGCAGGTGATGCAAATCTGTAATCAGGCTGTGTTGCTGACAGATAGCCTGATCACAGAGACTGCCAGAGGCCCTACCGGGGAAAAGTAGACCGACGCTGACCCCTAGCGTCGGTAACCGGTAGGACTCCTGACAAAGACTGGTATAAGCATCAGCTTTTCCAATTCTCCATCCAAAAGATTTCCTTTGACCGCAAACGCAGGTAATTTCTGCCTCCTTTCAGCAATGTCCGGCATCTCTTCCACACTGTGCTGTGGCCAGTACTATGGCTGTGCCTGCCTTAGGTTGTCCCAATTTCATGGTGGGATCTTACCCGTCATTGACTAACCAGCCCTCTCACTGGTCAATCAGCAGATGCCCTTGTAACGGATGGAAAAGTCAGACATGGTGTTATTACCGAGCAGTATAGGTATCAGTACTTTTAATTTTCCAATACTTTCACACATACACAATCTGTGTCAATAAAATATTCAAACAAAACATCAAGTCATGACCCAACAAATTTGAATGGTAAATTCACAAAACGTACCAAATTTCTGCACAAGGTATAACTTGTTAGCGGTCAATATGTGGTAGCAGATAGGGAGTCTTCAGGCAGAGATTAGAATGATCAATTTCACCTAGAAGCTAGAAACAGGTCCAATATAAAATTAAGTTTTACACTAACTCATTAACGCATGGCTCCAATGTCCACAAAAATCTGTATTTAATTCTATTAAATTATTTTATAATCACTGGCAACAATTAAGGCAAATTGGATAAAATGATCTATAACTATTAATAATTCTTCTGCTAAGGCCTCAGGCTGTGGACCTCTCTGTTGACATTAAATTAAGTTACACCCAGTGAATTTTCCCTGACAACACAGTATGTTTTCATCTACTCGGTCCTGATTCTTGTTTACAACAGCACCATTAGTCTCCTTTTTTCTTCTTTATCCAATGTCCCATTACGAATGGTTCAAATTTTACCACTTGAACGGCAATTAACATTACATTGTTTAACAAAAATTAACCAAGTTAAATAATGCTCCTTTATGAACTGTCATCCTTTGATTTTCAGCTAATTGTCTTAAATTTAAATGATCACACTTAAAGACCAGAACCCAACATGTGAAAGCTCATAACCACCAATCCACTTTACTTAATACCAGTACTGGTGTTCCACACAGTTCTACACTTAGACCACTTTAATTTGGTCTTGAAATTAATAATTTAACCTCAGATAGCGATCTGGCTATATGCTAATGATACCATAATTTTTTCATAAAAAGAAGTGCGTTTAGTCACTCATCTTTCTCTGTAACAGCATCTGATAATGTAATTCATCACTAATCTAAGTGTACCTACTAGTCTATTCATCATTTGTGTTTTCAGTTTTGTATATATTGTATATTATCCCTGTCAAATAAGAAATGAAAAAATACATGACTTAACTGTGAAAGACCATCCCTTTTACAAATTCCACAAATATAAAAGAAAAAATTGTAATTGATGTAGTGCAAGCAACACTTCATGTATTTGTTGATGATTAACGTGGATCCACTGTGTCCAGTAGTTGATGCATACTTCAGTTTCTGTTGTTCCTCAATTACCTATTTGATGAAATAGCTTCAAAACAAAAACAACAAAAGAGCACAAACAACAAACATCCTACACTGGGGGTCCCCATTTCTAATTTCATTATTTACATAATGATATAAGCCTTCAGCTTGCATCCATTTGGTTTAGCTCCCCCTGCTGTCTGCTTCCCACCCAGCAGGTGGGGCTGTAGCCACCTGCTGGTCTGTCTCCTATATATACCCCGCTTCCTGTGCACTTTCTTGTCTGGCTTTATCTCATCACTGTGGTTGTCTTGGCTCCTGTCTCCTGGTTCTCTTTGCTGGTTTGTCTACTTTGCCTTTTCCTGTCCGTTTATGTCTTAGTCTGTCTATTCTTTGGTGTTCTTTGTATTGGTTAAAGTTCTCCTAGGTTTAGCTGTGTCTGCTGTTTAGCTTTGTTAGTTTGTGTAGCATTGTCTGTGTTAGCGTTAGCCATGTTAGCTTGTCACATGTGGTAGATGTTTGTTAGCATATTAGCCTATTGTTGTATGTGTTTCTTGTTTACTCTTGACTTAGTTATCATCTTGTGTCTTTGTGGTCTGTTTGTATTATCTATAATGTTCACTGTAAATAAACCTGTCACACTTGCACCTATGTCTGTTTCCCTTGTCTCTGCTTATCCGGTTTGTGACAATCTGTTAAATTCATTTTGCACATTCACATTTATCATCAGTATCATTGACAAAAATCCATAGACCTCTGGATCTCCTAGAGATGGGAAAAATGTAGATGTTACGTCCAGTCAAGATGAATGTTTAATCAACCTGTAACAACAAAAGATGAAACATTAGCATAGTCTCATACAAAATATAATCACATGTTCCAGTAGGAAGGTCTGCCTTCCATATGTACATAAAGTTATTACCCTAAAGATAAACCCATTTTCAGACCCATTCAGCCATGCCCAAATCAAATGGTACCTCAAACTGAGTAACGAGTTACTGATTTCTGCTTACAACTTCAATCATATAAGTGCAGTGTTTGATGAAGTTTAACTTTACTATTATGCTATAAAAGTCTTGATAAATGTTCTGATCTCAACTCAAATGCTCCGACATGTCGATCAGTTGATCAAATGGGAGAACCAAAGAACAGGTCAGTTATCAAATCAAGTCAAGTCAGATTTATTTATATAGCGCTTTTTACAATGGAGCATTGTCTCAAAGCAACTTTACAAGTTTAGAGTATCTCCTAATAACTACGTCCAATCCCAAATTGAGCAAGCCTAGGGTGACAGTGGCAAGGAAAAACTCCCTAGTTCTAGGAAGAAACCTTGGGAGGACCAAGACTCAAAAAGGGACCCAACCTCCTTGGGCGGCGTAGATGATAAATCTAATAGCGAAACTAAAGTCATGGAGTCAAAGTTCGAATAAAATGTGAAGTATGCACATCGACATTAAGTGGCCCGGGTATGATGATAAATCTAAGAGCAAAACTAAAGTCATGGAGTCAGTTATTGGTCGTTAGCTAGACCTTTTGCACATGCGCAGTTTATTCTCATCTGTGCTCCCTCAGAAGCAGAACTTAATACGCAGGTCCGTTATCTCTGCCATAGGGACGCAGATAAGTTTGTTTCACTCACAGAAACTTCAGTCTGCTCTGTGGCGTCGCACAAAAATCACCTAGTTAAATAAACAAAGTTATCCATGGTAAAATAATACTTCAGTAGAACCATTCAAAAATAATACTTGTAATATAAGATCTCAAAACTACACACTCTTTTATTGATTTTAAATGTTTCCATTTTCTTTTATCTTACTGTTTTATCATTCATATTTATCATTATACTTTTATCCATTCTTTTGTTTTAAATTATCTTGCTTGTGTAAAGCACTTTGTAAAATGTTTATATATATATATATATATCATTATACTTTTATCCATTCTTTTGTTTTAAATTCTCTTGCTTGTGTAAAGCACTTTTGTAGAATGTTTGGGAAACTACTTAATAAAACTTATTATATTATTATTACCGTTATGGCCGAATTTATGTTTAACGTCTAGGTTTATATCTATAAATAAGTTCCAACACTTTTAAATCAATTCTGTTCAGCGTTATCAAACCTGTTTTTGGTGTAGATTAAAACATACTATACCCTCCGACTCTAAAATTTCCCTAATCCGAGCAATTGAACTTATAGCTCACATATTCTATATACTTTGTTTATTTTATATATTTCTAAACAACCTTTCCTAAAATCTATCAGATACTAAACTTATTTGCTGGTCTATATATTTTCAGCAAATAGATAGGTAGAATGGGACAGTTTTGAATGTTTTCTGCCCCCCTTTACTATAATATTAATATCCATACCTTACAATATCTGTATAACACCTTGATAATATATACTACCATAATATCATTTTAAAAGCTTAGGTTTTATTTTACACCAGTTAACAATGACAATGAAGAATTATCCACACAAATATAAATTACGCTCCTTCAACCAACTAATCGAACTAATTATACAATTTTTTAATATTTAGGACAAAATTTCCCTTGAATTCCCTAGATTTCCCTAGTAAACATACTTTTGTGTATAACACTTCTATAATTATCACACCATACAGCATGCCGTGCTTCATTTTATTTTCTCTTTTGATACCTTTATTAAGTTGGTTCTTACATTAAATAATTGATATATCTTACTTTACATCCTCTAATAGCGCACTCTGTTTTAAATCCTTTCCACCCTGCTTAAATATCTCTACTCCATATTTTATTCTAATTCACATTCACAGATTTACTTTTTCTGTTTTCTTTTTCCCCTTTCACTGCAGTTTCAGCACAGATACCTGTCACAGACATACACACACCTAGGTTTCTCACTGTCGAGGTCACACACTTTAGCAGCTTATCTCATTCACTCCATGTATACTTCTTTTACTTGTCGAAAACTCACTGTACTCTCTTCTTATTAAATATCAATACTACACCTCAGCTTCCCTATAATTTCAACCTCAAATCTCCTCTGTCAATTATTATTCCCTAATTGTAACTATTTTATTTACATAGTATTCTAACTTCCCCTCAATACTCAACAAAAGTTTATCTAATGACAGCACAACAAGACAACACTATTAAAACAAACACAATCACACTTCAGGCCTCCTCGCACTAACACTTACTTTATACCCAAGACAATTTCAATCCTTTAATAGATCCATGAGTTCCAACCTTTTTCTCTTTTCCCTTAAGTTTTCTCGTGTACTCTTACTTTACTCTTAAAAACTTTGTATATTGGTCACAAGCAAAACCTCAAGGATTAATTCAACCCTGCAAAGAACAGAAAGAATGGACCTGTCACACCGCCAATGGAATTCTCGGAAAACTGGCACCCATAACAACCTCCTTGTTTACCAATCAAAAGTAAAATAGCAAGAATAGCAACGTAAATCACTGCTTACCTTTGACAGAAGTTTTGTGTGAGATGCCAGCTGTCCGAGTCACCTGTCCTTTCACCAATTGGATTCCCTTCGGGTTCCCGTACGGGCCACCAAGTTGTTGAGGTAGACCTTCCTGTCTCCTCGCAGGTTCTTTTCAACCCTTCGGGAAAAAACACTCAACAACGACAGAGGTTCGAGGTCCATTTTTCCTTTATTTTCAGATCTTGGGAAATCTTACACAACCACAAGAGTTCCAATGTGCTGTTTCAAACAGGCTCCTTTTTGAAATCAAATGTATATTGAAATGCTGATTAATTAGGTGATAATGCCGATTATGGTAACACTTCTGCCACATTCTTCTGGGTATTTAATATCACATCTCAGTGTGTGGCCAGGAGTGGGCACAGACATCAGGGAAATCCAATGACTCAGAACTGTGACTGCATTGCCCACATGGGGTATAAGCACCACCAGAACCCATGTTCCTTGCTTCCTCAGAAATGGGAATTCTGGTCCACCCACTAACGTAATTAGTTTCAACTCATATCTAGAGCAACTTATATCAGCTGCCACTGTTTTACTTCAGCTTCTTTTTTTTCCTCATGTCATGGCCATTTTAACATGTGTAGTCTACATTTTAAGAGACTTGAAATATTTTGTCCAGGTGTCAGACATAGAACCTTGTCGCTCTTTCAGTAAATTTCCACTGCCTTCCTGAAGATCTTAAGTCTGAGCTCAGTAGATGCTTTTCTAAGCATATCTAGTACATGTCAAGTCAATTCAAGTCAGATCTATTTATACAGCGCTTTTTACAATGGAGAATTGTCTCAAAGCAACTTTATAAGTTTAGATTATCTCCTAATAACTACGTCCATTCCCAAATTGAGCAAGCCTAGGGTGACAGTGGCAAGGAAAAACTCCCTGAGTGTTATAGGAAAAAACCTTGGAAGGACCAAGACTCAAAAAAGTACCCAACCTCCTTGGGTGGCGTAGATGATAAATCTAAGAGCGAATCTAAAGTCATGGAGTCAAAGTTCGAATAAAATGTGAAGTATGCACATGGCATTAAGTGTCCCGGGTATGGTGGGGCTGGAGCTAATGACGGAAGCAGCTTGAGTGGAGCTGCAGTGGATGAACATCATGTGTGGGGCTGGAACCGACACAGGAACACAGGTCGGAGAGAAAACAGAAAATGTAATTAGTTATTGATTAAGAGCACAGTGTCTATTAACAATCACTGATGCCATGTGTAGCATGAGACCCCGGCAGCATTAGCTATAGCAGCATAGCTAGAAAGAGGAGAACTGGTAGGAAACACAGCCAAGAGGGATCACATGAGACATTGGCAACCCCACGGGAGGCAGAAGACAGCA
>JAJAGP010006474.1:0-21327 GCA_025084515.1 Ancistrus triradiatus | reverse complement strand
CACAGTTTCAATAATGTGGGTTCTGGGTGACGGTGCATGGCTACCAGCAGACAGTTGGTTAAGCCGGTCTGTCTGCTGCCTGACCCCTGCTCTGGATAGTCAGCCCCTAACCAATCGGGCCATAAGACTATGGGCAATGTTGCAGGAGATGAGAGCAGCACCCTCCCGAGTGGGATGGACACCGTCCCATCCTAAAAGGATGGGACTACCAGCAGACAGTTAGTTAAGCCTGACTGTCTGCTCCCTGACCCTGGCTCTGAATAACCCACAGCTCTGCCATAAGACTATGGGTAATGTTGAAGGAGATGAGAGTAGCACCCTCCCGTGTGGGATGGATACTGTCCCATCCTAAAATGTCAGGCTTACCTTCAAAGGTTTTCCAATCATCTATAAAGCCCATGTTGGGATGGGGCATCGGACATCGCCTTCGCAACTCTAACCACCTCTAAAAAATTTGCCTTTGTCACCTCTGACTGGTGAAGGTGTATATCATTAGCCCCAACATCAGTGTTTCTCAATCCTGGTCCTGGCGCCTCACTGCTCTGCATGTTTTAGTGTTTTCCTGCTCCCAACACACCTGATTCAACTACTCAGCTCATTACCAAGCCCATTACTGAGTTAAAGTGAGTTTGTTTAAACAGGAGAAGCACTAAAATGCGCAGAGCAGTGGGGCACCAGGACCAGGATTGAGAAACACTGCCCTACATGAAAGACTATCCTAGAGAATCTACGACTACAAATTAATAAAATAAAATAAAAAGCGTTAGTTGTTATCACTAAATCCCATTACAAGGCTAATTCTTTTGAAATACTGATTCTTAATGTGACTGATCCATTGTTATGGAAGTCAAAACCACACTCTTTTCAGCTTATCACTACTTCCCGCCCTCCAGGTCCTTATTCAGAATTTCTTCAGGAATTTGCTAACTTTCTTTCCTGCTTAGTACTTTCAACAGATAAGGCTTTAATTGTACAGTGGTGCTTGAAAGTATGTGAACCCTTTAGAATTGTCTATATTTCTGCATAAATATGACCTAAAACATCATCAGATTTTCACACAAGTCCTAAAAGTAGGTAAAGAGAACCCAGTTAAGCAAATGAGACAAAAATATTATACTTGGTCATTTATTTATTGAGGAAAATGATTCAATAATACATATTAGTGAGTGGCAAGGATATTCAAGACCGCTATTACCCTCCCCAGCAGTGGTCGACCAACCATCACTCCAAGAACAAGGCGTGTAATAGTTGGCGAGGTCACAAAGGACCCGAGTGTAACTTCTAAGTAACTGAAGGCCTCTCTCACATTGGCTAATGTTAGTGTTCAGGAGTCCACATCAGAAGAATGCTGAACAACAATGGTGTCAATGTCAGGGCTGCAAGGAGAACGCCACTGCTCTCCAAAAAGAACATTGCTGCTTGTCTTCAGTTTGCTAAAGATCACGTGGACAAGCCAGAAAGCTATTGGAAGAATGTTTTGTATACGGATGAGCCCAAAAAATAACTTTTTGGTTTAAAAGAAAAGCATTATGTTTTGAGAAAGAAAAAATTCCAGTATAAGAACATTATTCCATCTGTGAAACATGGTGCTGGTAGTCTTATAGTTAGGGCCTGTTTTGCTGCATCTGGGCCAGGACAGCTTGACTTCATTGATGGAACAGTGAATTCTGAATTATATCAGAGAATTCTAATGGAAAATGTCAAGACATCTGTCCATGAACTGAATCTCAAAAGAAGGTGGGTCATGCAGCAAGACAACGACCGTAAGCACACAAGTCTTTCTACCAAAGAATGGTTAAAGAAGAATAAAGTTAATGTTTTAGAATGGCCAAGTCAAAGTCCTGACCTTAATCCAATCAAAACCGTTGAGTCGAGTTGTTGAAGGACCTGAAGCGAGCAGTTAATGTGAAGAAACCCTCCAACATCCCAGAGTTCTGTACAGAGGAATGGGCTAAAATTCCTCCAAGGCGGTGTGCAGGACTGACCAACAGTTACAGGAAACATTTAGTTGCATCACAGTATTGAAACAGCCTTAATTAGGGTACTAAATGATTTATTAATTTCCTCAAATAATGGATGTTTCTTTTCTTGTTCTGTTAGATTTAAGTGCAGCATTTAACAGTATAGATCACAATGTTTTACTGAATAGACTAGAAAACAATGCAGGTGTTAAGGGATTGGCACTTTCTTGGTTTAAATCCTACTTGATCAACTGGTACCAGTTTGTTTATGTAAATGATCTACGCTCCAAGCTCTCAAAAGTGAAGTATGGTGTGCCTTTAATTACTAATACTGAACTATCTGCACTGATCAGCTCGTCTAAGTCATCAACATGTTTACTAGATCCAATTCCTACACGTTTACTCAAACAAGTAATACCTAGTATTATAGAGCCAGTGTTAGTTATTTTAAATTCATCCCTTACCTTTGGTTATGTGCCTAAATCCTTTAAGTCTGCCGTTATCAAACCACTGATTAAAAAAGCCAATCTTGACCCTTGTGTGATATCTAATTATAGACCAATTTCAAATCTACCATTTCTGTCCAAAATCTTAGAAAAAGCGGTCTATCAGCAGCTCTGCAGTTACCCCCAAAGGAATGATATTTATGAAACATTTCAGTCTGGCTTCAGGCCCCATCATAGTACTGAGACAGCATTAATTAGGGTACTAAAAGACTTGTTAATGTGTTCGGATAGGGGATGTGTTTCTTTTCTTGTTCTGTTAGATTTAAGTGCAGCATTTGACACTATAGATCATGATGTTTTACTAAACAGACTAGAAAATACTATAGGTATTAAGGGATTAGCCCTTTCTTGGTTTAAATCCTACTTAACCAACCGGTACAAGTTTGTTCAAATAAATAATCTAAGGTCTAAGCTCTCAAAAGTGAAGTATGGCGTGCCTCAGGGGTCAGTGCTTGGCCCGCTTTTATTCTCTCTGTACATGCTGCCACTAGGCTCAGTTATTCGTAAACATGGCATTAGTTTCCACTGCTATGCAGATGATATACAGCTGTACATATCAGCCAAACCTACTGACAGCCTTACAATCAACAAAATTGAGGACTGTGTAAAGGAAATAAAAGATTGGATGTTAATTAATTTTCTCTTACTTAACTCCCAGATAAAAACTGAGGGTTTTCTATTAGGGGGGACCCCAAAGGCTGTGAGAGACCAGGTTTGGCTACATTTTCTATCCTAAATCCTAGATGGCCTTTCCAGTTATTGCCCCCAAATCCGTCTGTAAAAACGTAGGGGGTCGCATTTGAGTTCAGAATCTCTCCCCTTTTTGAAGCCACATTTGCAGCAAGCAATCAATCGAATTGCTTTTTTCCTTTCTTTTTTTTCCAAATTACCTAATATCGGCTAAACTTAGAAATATTCCTTCTCCTTTTATTGAAATGCGGAGAAACTTGTTCAATGGGTTTATAACCTCAAGGTTGGATTAACGTAAAAACGCCTTACTTACTGTGATTTTTTTTTGCCTCTAGTAAATCTTATAAATAAACTTCCAGTTAGTTCAAGAATGCAGCTGCCCAAGTGCTAACTCAAAACTTAGAAAAATTTGAACATATCACTCCTGGGTTCTAATCATCCACTACCTGGTTTCCCAGTTCAATTCCACATTGAATTACAAAATACTACTTCTTAAAATAACTTATAAGCTTCTACATTGACCTGGCCCCCCCCACATATCCCTGAGTGAAAACAATTCCAACGTCGTCTCCCTCTTTTCTTTTTCTCGTTTCGCCCAGGCCTCTTAGGACTTTTTCTTTTTAGTTCCTTGAAATTAAAAAAGTCACCAGCGAGGGAAGGCTTTCTCAATACATGGCCCCCAACTTTGGGAGTAAACTTCCAACTATTATTTTCCGAGAACTTTCAGACAACTCTCCAAAATTTTAAGTCCCAAGGCTAAAGGAACATAAACCTAATTTGAAGCCAGGGCTTTTGAACTAGATTTAGAGACCAGGATTCCCATGGCTTTTGGGATCGCTGGGGGGGTGGCCAGGATTCCCCTGAGTCATGTCTGGCCCTGCCTGGCCTTGTCCCATTAGCCGGGAGGTCGAGTGGGCAAGTCTGGGCCTAAACTGAGCTTCGGTCCTCCGTGAAGCTTTACTTCGTCATCCCTTGCTTAGACTAAGGGCAAAGCTGGGGGGTTCATAGTCCAAAGGAATCTTTAATGGTGAGCAGAGACATTGGGCTTTGGCTGTCTTCTCCTTGCCTCCCGTGGGGTTTTGCCCAATGTCTCATGTGATCCCTCTTGGCTGTGTTACCTAACAGTTCTCCTCTTTCTAGCTATGCTGCTATCAGTGATCGTTAATAGACACTGTGCTCTTAATCCATAACTAATTACATTTTCTGTTTTCTCTCCGAGCTGTGTTCCGGTACCAGTTCCAGCCCCACACATGATGTTCATCTGTTGCAGCTTCACTCAAGCTGCTTCCGTCATCAGCTCCAGTCTCCTTGTCATACCCAGGCCACTTAATGCCGATGTGCATACTTCACATTTTATTCGAACTTTGACTCCATGACTTTAGTTTTGTTCTTAGATTTATCATATACACCGCCCAAGGAGGTTTGAGTCTTGGTCCTCCTAAGGTTTCTTCCTATAACACTCAGGGAGTTTTTCCTTGCCACTGTCACCCTAGGCTTGCTCAATTTGGGATTGGACGTAGTTATTAGGAGATAATCTAAACTTGTAAAGTTGCTTTGAGACAATGCTCCATTGTAAAAAGCGCTATATAAATAAATATGACTTGACTCAAGGGTCTGTGCTTAGCCTGCTTTTATTCTCTCTGTTTATGCTGACACTAGGCTCACTTATTCATAAACATGGCATTTGTTTAAACTGCTATGCAGATGATACACAGCTGTACATATCAGCCAAACCATATGACGGCCTTACAGTCAGCAAAATTGAGCGCTGTGTAAAGGAAATAAAAGATTTACGTGCACTGTGGTAGCCTCGCCGTTAACGTACTGAACTATGGACCAAAAGGTCCAGGGTTCAAATCCCACCTCACCTCTGCCAAACTGCCACTGTTGGCTAATTGAGCAAGGCCCTTAACCCACAATTGCTTGGATTGTAAGATTGCATCAATTGTAGGTCACTCTGGATAAGGGCGTCTGCTAAATGCTGTAAATGTAAATGTTTAATTTTCATTTACTTAACTCAGATAAAACTGAGGTTTTACTAGTGGGACCCAAGGCTGTGACAGACAGGTTGGCTACATCTATTCTAAATCTAGATGGCTGTTCAGTATTGCCCAGTCCATCTGTAAAAAAACTTGTGTCATATTTGATTCAGATCTCTCCTTTGATGCACACATTAGCAACATTACTCGAATTGCTTTCTTTCAATTATGTAATATTGCTAAACTTTGAAATATCAGCTCTTTTAATGATGCAGAGAAAATACTTCATGCATTTGTCTGTCTTGCCCTGACAACCATTGTCTTCCCATCCTGTCTCTCACACTACCAATCACCCTGTTCCCCACACCTATTGGCTTCCCATCCTGTCTCCCTACACCTTTTTGTATATTGAAATGATCCACCAACATACTTGGTCTACATCACACCTCTTCCACCAGCAACTGACTATCACACCACTTTAATCTCCACCTCTTTCTCTTACCCTCTTCCTGTCAAACCTAGGGTACATAAAGCTTGCTGAGAAGAATGTATTTCAAAATGGTGATCTACACAGTTGTACCCATACATAATCCTCTGTATGTGTAACTAAACTCCAGGAACCCATCTCCTGATTCCTGAGAAGCTGAATTTCTAACAGTTTATAACCTCAAGGTTGGATTACTGTAACACCTTACTTACTGGATGCTCTAGTAAATATATTAATAAACTTTAACTAGTTCAGAATGCAGCAGTTCGAGTGCTAAGTCGAACTAGAAAATTTGATCAAATCACTCCTGTTCTATCATCACTACACTGGTTACAAAATACTTCTTATAACATATAAAGCTCTACATGGCCTGGCCCCACATTATCTGAGTGAACACTTAGAGTCTTACAATCCAGCTTGTCTACTTTGTTCACAGGGTGCAGGACTTCTGTTAGTTCCTAGAATTAAAAACGACACAGCAGGGGGAAAGGCTTTCTCATACATGTCCCCCAACTATGGAATAAATTTCTGACTTTCGAGATTCAGACACTCTCCAAAGTTTTAAGTCTAGGCTAAAGACATACTTAATGTTTTTGACCAGACCTGGACTGGGATGCATGGCTCGTGTTACTGGGGCCAGAGTCTGGAGTCCTGTCTGGCCTGCCTGCTTTGTCATGCCTTGTCCGTTGGCCGGGAGTGTCTGCTGGGCGGTCTGGCTGGGCTTTGGTCCTCTTGATCTTGACTTGTGCATCCCTGCCTTAGACTAAGGGCATAGTTCGGGGTTCATAGTCAAAGAGCTTTGTGGTGATCTGGGACGTGGGGTTGCTGATGTCTCATGTGATCCCTCTTAGCCTTCTGGTTCTCCTCTTTCTAGCTATGCTGCTACAGCGAATGCTGCCGGAGTCTCATGCTACACATGGCATCAGTGAATGTTAATAGACTCTGTGCTCTTAATCAATAACTAAGTACATTTTCTGTTTCCTCTACAAGCTATGTTCTGGTACCAGTTCTTGCCCCACACATGATGTTCATCCGCTTCAAATTCCACTCAAGTTCCAACCCAAATCAAACGCCTTCCACTCTAAGCTTAACCCCACCAAGATGGCGGGATGGGTTTCTTGTTTTAGGACAAAACATCATTGTCATATTCAGAAAAACATTGCAAGTTAGGTGTAAAAGGTCATTGCTAAAAATTCTTCCCAGTGCAAAGATCAATTTTAAGTAGGACAGCACTCGGGTACTGTAATAAGCTGCTCCAGCAAACACAGTGGGGCAAAAAACTATTTAGTCAGCCACTGATTGTGCAAGTTCTATTACTTAGAAATATGAGAGAGGTCTGTAATTTTCATCATAGGTACACTTTAACTATGAAAGACAAAATGAGAAAAAAATCCAGGAAATCACATTGTAGGATGATTTTTAAACATTTTTATTGTAAATTATGGTGAAAAATAAAATAAGTATTTGGTTAATAACAAAAGTTCAGCTCAATACTTTGTAACATATCCTTTGTTGGCAATGACAGAGGTCAAACATTTCCTGTAAGCCTTCACCAGGTTTGCACACACTGTAGCTGGTATTCTGGGGCACTGCTCCATGCAGATCTCCTCTACAGCAGTGATGTTTTGGGGCAACATGGACTTTCAACTCCCTCCACAAATTTTCTATGGGTTTGAGGTCTGGAGACTGGCTAGACCACTCCAGGACTTTGAAATGCTTTTTACGGAGCCACTCCTTCGTTGCCTGAGAGGTGTGTTTGGGATCACTGTCATGCTGGAAGACCCAGCCACATTCCATCTTCAATGGTCTCACTGATGGAAGGAGGTTTTGGCTTAAAATCTCACGATACATGGCCCCGTTCATTCTTCCATTAAGACGGATCAGTCGTCCTGTCCCCTTTGCAGAAAAACAGCCACAAAGTTTGATGTTTCCACCCCAATGTTTCACAGTAGGTATGGTGTTCTTGGGATGCAACTCAGCATTCTTCTTCCTCCAAACACAGCGAGTTGAGTTTTTACCAAAAAGTTCTATTTTGGTTTCATCTGACCACATGATATTCTCCAAATCCTCTTCTATATTATCCACATGCTCTCTGGCAAACTTCAGACAGGACATTTACTGGCTTAAGCAGGGGGACACACCTGGGACTGCAAGATCCGAGTCCCTCTGGGCGTAGTGTGTCACTGATGGTAGCCCTTGTTATTTTGGTCCCAGCTCTCTGCAGGTCATTCATCAGGTCCCTCCGTGTAGTTCTTCGATTTTTGCTCACCATTCTCACGATCATTTTGACCCCACAGGATGAGCTCTTGCGTGGGGCCCCAGATTGAGGGAGATTATCAGTGGTCTTATATGTCTTCCATTTTCGTACAATTGCTCCCACAGTTGATTTATTCACACCAACCTGCTTGCCTATTGTAGATTCACTCTTCCCAGTCTGGTGCAGGTCTACAATTTTCTTCCTGGTGTCCTTTGACAGCCCTTTGGTCTTGGCCATTGTTGAGTTTGGAGTCTGACTGTTTGAGATTGTGGACAGGTGTCTTTTATAAAGATAACATGGTCAAACAGGTGCCATTAATACAGGTAACGAGTGGAGGACAGAAGAGCTTCTTAAAGAAGAAGTTACAGGTCTGTGAGAGCCAGAAATCTTGCTTGTTTGTGGGTGACCAAATACTTATTTTCCACCATGACTTACAATTAACTTCTTTAAAAATCCTACAATGTGATTTCCTGGAGTTTTTTTCTCATTTTGTCTCTCATAGTTGAAGTGTACCCATGATGAAAATTACAGACCTCTATCATCTTTCTAAGTAGGAGAAGTTGCACAGTCAGTGGCTGACTAAATAATTTTATGCCCAACTGTAAGTGTAGCATGTCAGTATAAAAGCAGTACTGTATTAGGTTTGATTTTATATCAGAAATGTTGACTCTATTGCACCAAAATGTCTTTTTTTGAAGAAAAAATTTAAAAAGTTGATTGAATTAAGGAAATCAATAAATGTTGTAATTAGGACATCAATTCAAATGTATATTATTTATCTTTCAGGCTCAGTATTACAAAACATAAGAAATAAGACTGTTTAAAGACCGTAAGATGACCGGCAATGTTTCAGCAATATTTCATGTTTCAAAAGCGTTTATAAACTTAGGCATACAAATCATACATTCTTAGAATATACTTATTTAATTATTTTGTTTATGTAATGATTAATTACAACTGGCTTATTAACATTAATGCATTGTTAATTAAACACTGTTACAACCATTGCAAAATTTCACTGAAAAACAACTCTCTTTCTAGTAACAATTAAAATAAACATTTCATGTCATGCATTCACTCACTTTCTTCTCTGTTTAATCCTGAACAGGAACACAGAGTTTGTGTGTGAGCCTCATGGTGGATTTGCACCCTGTCTAGGGTTATTCCTGCATTTGATCTCTCTGCCGCATTTAATCTTAACTATTATTTAAAACAATAACAGTACACTTTTTCTACTATCTATTTTATTAATTAACATTATCTAACCATCTAAAAACAACAGACTTCAATAAGGTTTTCTTCTCCACTCTATTACCACCACTCATTGACCATTGAGTGACATGGCAAAGGAGGAGGAACCTGATTGGTACGCTTGTGTATTTAAATGCATGCAACTTAAAACACCTCACATAATGTTAAGGATTTGTCACAGAATAAGTAGTCAAGTCAAGTCAAATCTATTTATATAGCGCTTTTTACAATGGAGCATTGTCTCAAAGCAACTTTACAAGTTTAGATTATCTCCTAATATCTACGTCCAATCCCAAATTGAGCAAGCCTAGGGCGACAGTGGCAAGGAAACACTCCCTAAGTGTTATGAGGAAAAAACCTTGGGAGGACCAAGACTCAAAAACGGGCCCAACCTCCTTGGGCGGCGTAGATGATAAATCTAAGAAAGAAACTAAAATCATGGAGTCGTACTTCAAATAAAATGTAAAATATGCACATCGGCATTAAGTGGCCTGGGTATGAGGGTGCTGGAGCTGATGACGGAAGCAGCTTGAGTGAAGCTGCAGTGGATGAACATCATGTGTGGGGCTGGAACTGGTACCGGAACACTGCTCGGAGAGAAAACAGAAAATGCAATTAGTTATTGATTAAGAGCACAGTGTCTATTAACAATCACTGATGCCATGTGTAGCATGAGACTATAGCAGCATAGCTAGAAAGAGGAGAACTGTTAGGTAACACAGTCAAGAGGGATCACGAGACATTGGCAACCCCACGGGAGGCAGAAGACAGCAACCCAATGTCTCTGATCACCATAAAGCTCTTTGACTATGAACCCCCCAGCTCTGCCCTTAGTCTAAGGCAAGGATGCACGAGTCAAGATCAAGAGGACCGAAGCCCAGTTCAGCCAGACCGCCCACCCAACACACCTGGCTAACGGACGAGGCAGGCAGGCCAGACATGACTCCATTCTCCAGCCCCAGTGACTCAAGCCATGCATCCCGGTCTAAATCTAGTCAAAATCCTACGCAAATAAGTATGTCTTTAGCCTAGACTTAAAATTTTGGAGAGTGTCTGAGTCTCGAACAAAAGTAGGAAGTTTATTTCATAGTTGGGGGGCCATGTATGAGAAAGCCTTTCCCCCTGCTGTGACTTTTTTAACTCTAGGAACTAAAAGAAGTCCTGCAGCCTGCGAACAAAGTAGACGAGCTGGATTGTAAGATTCTAAGAATTCACTCAGATAATGTGGGCCAGGCCTGATTTGATCAAGGACTGATTTGATCAAATTTTCTAGTTCGAGTTAGCACTCGGGCAGCTGTATTCTGAACTAATTGAAATTTATTTATAAACTTAAGTATAAATGAGTAACTACATTTTGGAAAAAATGTCAGATAAAAACTTGTAAACCCATGAGGAAGGGGATCATGTGCATCAGTAGCGTCTTCCTGATATTAGTGCTCTCTATTACTGAAACCAATACTGTGTGTAAGTGGCAGTATCAGTGCAACACTAATACACACATATATTTTTTGATACAGCTTATCCTACTCAGGGTTGCAGAGGGTCCGGGGCCTATACTGGCATTCACACACAGTCCACACAGCACTTGGCAGGGGTTGCTATTGTAAGTACCGACAGATGATCCTCCTATACTAGGAATGCAAACTCTGGATTTGGCATTTGCCAGGAGAACGGTACTTGTTTGACTGCATTGCGCCAAGTGTAAAGTTGGGTGGAGGGAGGATGGGGGGATTATGGTGTGGGGTTGTTTCTCAGGAGTTGGGCTCGGCCGTTACTTCCAGTGAAAGCAACTCTTAATTCTTCAGCAAACCAAGAGATTTTAGACAATTTCATACTCCCAACTTTGTGTCTCAGTTTGGGGATGGCCCCTTTCTGTTCCAACATGACTGCACACCAGTGC
This sequence comes from Ancistrus triradiatus, assembly GCA_025084515.1. Taxonomy (NCBI): domain Eukaryota; kingdom Metazoa; phylum Chordata; class Actinopteri; order Siluriformes; family Loricariidae; genus Ancistrus; species Ancistrus triradiatus. Next base: position 10,296 of record JAJAGP010006474.1, on the reverse strand, counting down.
AGAAAGAAAGATCCATAAAGACATGGATGAGGGAGTTTGGTGTGGAAGAACTTGAATTCTCTGCACAGTCCTGACCTCAATCCGATAGAACACCCTTGAGATGAATTAGAGTGGAGACCGCGAGCCAGGGCTTCTCATCCAACATCAGTGTCTGACCTCACAAATGCGACCTCACGGACACAGGGAGAACATGCAAACTACACACACAGAAAAGAACCAGACCTCTCCACCTGGGATTGAACCTAGGACCTTCTCGCTGCGAGTGACACCGTGCCAGACCACTTGTAAATGTAAGAAAAAGCAGGAACAACCCTAGACAGGGTGCCAAGCCATCACAGGGCACATACACTAACACACTTGTACACACATTCACACTCTATGGGAAACTTTGGAAACACCAATTACCTAAACACACGTCTTTGGAATTTGGGAGGAAACCGGAGTACCCGGAGAAAACTCACAAGAACATGCAAACTCCACACAGGCGGAGCCCAGGGTCGGGATCAAAGCAGGGAACTCGGAGCTGTGAAGCGACAGGGCTAACCACTGCACCACCGTGCCACCACTTTCAATATATTACTCAATAAATTACATGAGATATTTAATATGTTATTATAAAATAAGCTTTATGTTAATGATTTTGCCCAAATGTAATGCATATTAAACATGTCTAACGTACGGGTACATGATGATATATACAGTATATATTGAACTGCTCGGTATACCATACATTCAACTTACGATGAATTTGTTGTAATGTATCCCTTTCGTAATTCGGTGTCTACCTGTATGTTTTCCTCATAAATACAAATAACCACTCGCCATATAGTCAACCAGTCAGTGGATATTCGAATTTATTTTCAATTTGAGTGGTTACATTTGTGCACATCAGGACGTATAACGCAGTTAGGACTTCATTCATAATGCACTTGCATCATCACACTCAAATGTGGGCAATCAGTGCTGTGCTGTGTTAATGGAACACCATGACCTTAATTTAAGAAAAACTTTACATAGCTAACGAAACTACTAGGCTTTAAGAACTTGACCTACTGACACGCAAGGCATCAATGCCATCTGCTGCGGTTTAACACTGTACTGTAAGTACTGTATTTATAGCACAACTAAGCTCACGGTGTTACGCACAGTCTCAGCCATTCACACAGGTGACGTGAATCACTACATTTTGTATTACGTCCACGGGGAATTAAATAAATAAGTACTTCTACAGACTGCAATCCCTTATCTTTATTCTAGACCAGACTAATTAAAGGCCTTGAAGTACTGAAGCATCGTCTCTCACCAGTATATACTGCATTAACTGCTTGAATTATCGAAACTAAACACACAACTGCTTGAAATGGAAGTAAGCCATTCCTCAGATTTAGAAGCCGTTCGTTCCGCTCCTCTGTCGTCACACGTGTGGTTGCAAAAAAGGTGTGCGAAAAACCATTTACGGAACATCGTGACTGTACGTTAACTAACTAGCCACCTATAGTCTCAATAGCCGATGAGCTATGCTACGAAGCTAACACAACAGCTAAACAATACTGCAGTGACAGCGTCGTAAAGGTTCGTCTATACGTATGGAAGACAGCAGTACTTTAACTGTTGTTCTTATTGACGCTGCATGCAAACGGCAATTCAAAGCTGTCTCTAGGAATCCATGTATGAGCTCAAAGCTAGCAAGAAGTGAACTAGCTCCATGGTGTTGTTAGTATGCAGATTAAATGTATAATGAATTCTTACCCGCAAAGATGGCTTTCAAGCACAAAAATGAGTATATTCGTAGCTCAAAATCTCCATTTTCATCTTGTGTGGAAGATCAAAAACTAAACTGATAAAATTAAGATTAAAACGAATTATTAGCTGTGTTTTCAGAAGCAAGACAAAACCCTGCTTGTTCCCTTTAAGATCCCAGAGCTTGCCGACTGAAAACGGACATGGAGGAAATAAAGCTTTGACACTACTAGACACACGGCTGAAAACAAAAAACAAAAACTACCTAACACCTTAGCATTTTTATGAATTCTGTTTTATCTTCAACATAATAGTAGTGGTGAAAAGAACACAGCTATACTGACCAGTCACTTCAGTAAATATATGAGTATATAGGTCCAGCGAACGTGTATGTTGCGCATATATATATATATATATATATATATATATATATATATACCGAGATATATATGATAGATATATTATATATATATATATAATATATAATATATATATATTAATATATAGATATATATATACACACACACACACACACATACATATACATACATACTTTACACCACACACACACGGCTTATATTATATATATATATTATGCTATATTATATATGTGTGTGTGTGTGTGTGTGTGTGTATATATATATATATATATACATATACATACACACACACACTATATATATATATATATATATATACATATATATATATATATATATATATATATACACACATATATATATACACACACACACAGTGTGTGTGTATATATATATAGATACGTATATATACATATATATATATATATATATGTATGTATATATACACGTATATATACATACATATATATATATATAGATATATATATATATCTATATATATATATGTATGTATGTATGTGAACAAGCAGGGTTTTGTTTTGCTTCCTGGAAATACAGCTAATCATTCGTTTTAATTTTATCAGTTTAGTTTTGATCTTCCACACAAGATGAAAATGGATATTTTGCAGCATACATGTTCTCTGGACGGGACCCCAGTATAATGTAGCTGGGTAGAGGTTGCTGTTGCAGTAACCCCATAAACAGCATCCCCTCCCTCAGACACAACCATGTGTGTCAGCGTGTGAGGTCCGACTCGTCTCGAAGGCACTGTCGCAACTTAAACCCAGATCCCTGCGTTGGTAGGCAACATTGTGTTAGATCGCTGCACCACCGTGTGCTTACAGACAGTTGTAATAAATGTAATGAAGTTAACACTGAAGTGATCCGGGTCCATGTACTGCTCAGATCTGATTATTTGCTGTTTACAGTGTTCTTGTGCTCAGTATCTGACTCAAGTTTCAACAGTACTTTCAACCTGCAAAAGAATATTCATTTTCACATATTCATTCAAGTTTCACATACTCTGAAATTACATATGGGTGCAGTGGTTTGCATTGTCACCTCACAGTTCCAGAGATTCCTATATTGCCAGCCCAGATGTCTGTGTGGAGATTGTATGTTCTCCCAGTGGCTGCTTGGGTTTCATACAGGTACTCTACTTTTCCACCCACATTCCAAAAACATTAATTGCTTCCTACCTACCATCCTGTGCTACCCCGCAGACCACCTCCCTATAAACCTGAATTGGATTAAGCGGATATGAACATGAAAGTAATAAAATTGCAAATGAAATTTAGTAGACAAACCAGTTTTTCTTCTTAGTCACTTACTAAAAATAATGAATTTTCATAACAATTGGGCAAGTAATTATTTTTTACTTCGTCTTGTCAATTATGTAATAACATTCATATTAAATAATAAAAAAGCAATACTTTATACAGCACTCAAGCTGAAAGTCTTACTCAAAGTGACTCGGCAAGGCATAATCCCATCAACTGTGTGTTAAGGACTGCTCAACTGCTGTACCACTACTGTCTTTAGTATATAAAATGTATTATAATTGATATAAAAATATATTTTAATTATTTAAATAAGAAAATGACTTTTTCCATACTTTAATTATTGATGTTAAGTAGCGATGTAGTGGCTAAAGCAGAAGGGACATCAACATAAGATGGCAATGAAATGTTCCAGTAAATAATGCTGGTTGTGTTTAATGGCAGAATGAATAACGTGAAAATTTTCCTACACTAAATAAAGCCAGATTACCTCCTACTCAAGTTGAATACCAGATCAGTATTATAGGAGAGCACGCTACATGGCAACATGCTACAATACAGTCACCTCATTTCACAAATTAAAGGCAGATAACTGCTATCAAGAAATGATGGATGTGTTCAAAAGGGCATACTGGTAGTATGTTTTATGTGAGAATGAACATTTGGTGCTTAACAGTCATGTTAAAACCAAAAAAAAAAAAAAAAACTAAGTAGTTTGTAACATTGTAGCAAACTAAGACTACACTTTAATTGGATTAATTTTAATTAAACTTTATTAATTAAAATTAAAGAAATTTATTAATTAATTAAGAAAAAGGGGCACCACCAAATCTTTAGAATAATGATTATTATTAAAATAATTATTATAAACATGAATAATTCACTGGTAGATTTGGAGACCAGTTAAAGAGGGAACAACAACTTCATCAGTCTAGGTCTGAATAGTGAATTCAAAGTATATTTCTCGACCTTTGAATGAATGAACTCTCACACCAGGTGGCAAATTCAAAAGGTTTATAAACAAGTTTATTAACTACAAACAAGGCAATACCAACAGATTATCTAATGTAATAACGAGTGTATCACAGAGTTAAAATAAAAAAATAACGATGAACATGTATATATCACAGTATGGAGAACAGGGAATAATGACAAGTGTACACATTACAGTAATAAAATCAGAAACCAAGGTGACTCTATGTAACTTATCGGTCGCGCAATAATTACTAACGTTGCAATGTTACTGGTAACCTTAACTACGTTGAATGTGGATAGTATGGTAAAAATTACTTAGGCGTGAATAAGTCTATGTTGAAGCGTGGTTTTAGATTAAACGCAAGATTCAACAATCCGGGACCCAGATAAGACACACCAAAGCAGTACTACCTGCCTCTTTGCGGGCTCACGCGAAGAAGATATAACGGAGCCGGGCTTCAGCCTATCATCCGAGATCGCACGGAGAAACGGCAGCAATCTCTCTTCCGATGGAAGGGCACGGTTCGGTGGACCTCGTGATGATCGGCTACCTTCAGCTTTCGTCGGCATGTGGCCCTTGGAGCCACGTGTGTGTGTCGCTGACCTCGCTTCGGTTCGGCTTCTTCCCTGCGTTGATAGTCCGGGGTCTACCAGATCTAGTCTTGCGAACTTATAACTCAGATTTCCACCCTGGCCAGCGGTGAAGGTAGAGTTATAGCGTTCGAGTACCACGAGCTTCAACAAAGACTCGGAAAAACTTGGATTGTGCGAGAATAGTAGAGCTGAGAGTCTGGTTGGTCTTTTAACTATCTTCTAGTTCAGCGATACCGAACTACTTAAGACTGCTGTACACAGGAAACTTAAAATAAACGCGAAAACTTGAGTGAAATGAATAATCAAAAGCGCTATAAAAAGGAAAAACTATAAAAGACAAAGGAAAGAACACAAAGACAAGACTTGAAGCTAGCTCGCCACGCGGTCGGCCCGTGTTGCTTTTGAATGTTCCGGCTCGTAAGCGGCTGGAGGCGGGCCATAAGGAGTTGCCCTTACTTAGCCAATGAGAAGCTGACTCATCAGTAAAGCTCTCCTATTGTGGTTGTGTCTTATTTCACCTTATGAGCCACAGACGTTCTAACTTGGATTAAAATATATTCCTACATATCTAAAGTGATTAAAAGTATCACACAATAACCAAAAAATCCTCAAAGTTACAAGTTTAGATGCAGACTTCGTTGTAAGGTTCAGATGATCAAAAACACCTTGAATTGATAACTTAGAACATCGTTAAAGCATTCTAACTACAGCATAGGCATTCGCTATACTTTAACTAAACAATAATATGATTAATACAAGATGTTGGAATGGTACATTGTAAATAACTTCATGTTTGTTCTTTATAAGTATGAACAGTATTAAACGAGCGATCGATACATGTGGATAAAAACAGCTGTTATTTGTAACCTTAACCAATTATAGCATAACGAGACCATATTACGTATAAAAATGATCATTATACTAAAACATTAACCAAGTAGATGTAAAATTACATGACAGATCAGTAACATACATATGTATAATATATATAATTATATGTGTGGATATAACAAAATATCCTTGATCCATTCTTTGTATGAATCATCTAAATGCATATGGTGTGTCTAGACTTATGATCCAAATATCATTTGTTATGTAATTAAAAGGTTTCGATGAAGATAATCTGTTCCCATCAGGAGTTTAATACAATTATTAAAGTTGTCTCTTTTAGGACAAGAGCCGAGTTCTTGGTGTCATAAATCCAGGGGTGTCTTTCTGGCGCCAGGCTGAGAGGTCGTAAACGCAACCTAGGTGGAAGAAAGTCGTTAATTTTGCAACAGTCAGAAGAAAATTGAGAAAGCTTGGTGGCCTGGACCGTTGAAACCCCCTTCTTAAAATTAGCACATGGACTTAGTTTATGATTGGAGATGTCGAAGGTTGTATGTCTGTTTGAACAGACGTCCAATTCCGTTGGTTTCAGAAAGAGTCAACCGTTGGAGTCAAACGGTGGGGGATAAGATCCTGTCCAGATGTTGGGCCTTCTTGCATTCCAAGATGTTGTAAAGTTTATGACTTGTGGAAAAGGGTAGAGAGAGAGAGGGGGGTACGGCTATCACGCTACAACATGTACACACTGTAAAGCACACTGAAATAATAATAACTAGAAAGTGCAGTTCCTGCAGAAACTGCGAGTGTGTTGCGGTGGTGCATCCCCCTGTGAAGTGCATCAGAGACCGAGTATGTAGGTCGAAAACCGACTGAAGTCATTGTAGTCACCTCAGGGTGCACACGGGACCAAGCCTGCTGAACTACAAAACGTTAGGTCTAAAACTGACTGAGTTACATTCAATGACCTTCCAGAGGCGCCAGTGACCCGTCGGGGCCCTCAAGGATAGCAAAGGCATGACATGTCACCTCAGATTGCACCCGGTATCAAGCCTGCCGAATTTCGTGGCCATAGGTTAATAACTGACTGAGTTACCGTCATTGGCCACGCTAGGGGCCTCAGTGCCCAACCATGGTCCTCATAGGCCCCATGGGCATCACATATCACCTCAGATTGCACCCGGGACCAAGCCTACTGAATTTCGTGGCCATAGGTCAAAAACTGACTGAGTTACGGTCATTGGCCCGCCAGGGGCCCCAGTGCCCTGATGGGGTCCACAGGGGCGCCATGGGCATCACATGTCACCTCAGATTGCACCCGGCACCAAGCCTGCTGAATTTCGTGGTCATAGGTCAAAAACTGACTGAGTTACGGTCCTTGGCCCGCCAGGGGTCCCAGTGCCCTGCTGGGGTCCACAGGGGCCCCATGGGCATCACATGTCACCTCAGATTGCACCCAAGCCTGCCAAATTTCATGGCTGTAGGGTGAAAACTGTCCTGCCAGGTACCTCTGTGCCCTCTGTGTTACTATGCAAACAATGGCCCCAATAGGTGTCAGAAGAGCTGATCCAAGCCATTCTGTATGAATGACAGTTGCTCTGTGTGTGGGCGTGGCCTGCATGTGCATGTGTGTGTGTGAGAGAGACAGAGGGAGAGACAATGACAGTTACATTTAAAATCCACACAGGCATATGTTTCATGTAAAATCTCTGTGTCAGACCTCTCAAACAAACCATCATAACTCCAAAAATAATTAACCGATTGCTTATCTGAAAAGCTTGTGTGACCCCATGTGCATCACAAGTCATGTCAGATTGCACCCGGGACCAAACCTGCCGAATTGTGTGGCCGTAGGTGGAAAACTGACTGAGTTACGGTCATTGGCCCGCCAGGGGCCCCAGTGCCCTGCTGGGGTCCAAAGGGGCCCCATGGGCATAACATGTCACCTCAGATAGCACGCAGGACCAAGCCTGCCAAATTTAGTGGTCATAAATCAATAACTGACTGAGTTACGGTCATTGGCCCACCAGGGACCCCCAGTGCCCTGCTGGGGTCCAAAGGGGCCCCATGGGCAATAACATGTCCACTTCAGATAGCACGCAGGACCAAGCCTGCCAAATTTAGTGGTCATAAATCAATAACTGACTGACTGAGTTACGGTCATTTGGCCCACCAGGGACCCCAGTGCCCTGCTGGGGTCCAAAGGGGCCCCATGGGCATAACATGTCACCTCAGATAGCACGCAGGACCAAGCCGGCCAAATTTAGTGGTCATAAATCAATAACTGACTGAGTTACGGTCATTGGCCCACCAGGGAACCCAGTGCCCTACCGGGGTCCACAGGGGCCCCATGGGCATCACATGCCACCTCAGATTTCACCCGAGACCAAGCCTGCCAAATTTTGTGGCCGTAGGTCAAAAACTGAGTTACGGTCATTGCCATACCAGGGGCCCCAGTGCACAGCCGGGGTTCTCTGGGGCGTTATGGGCGTCACATGTCACCTCTGATTGCACCCGGGACCAAGGCTGCTGAATTTTTTGGCAATAGGTTGAAAACTGACTGACTGACCCAGTACCCAGCGAAAGTCCACAGGGGTCCCATGGGCATCACATGTCACCTTAGATTGCACCCGGAACCAAGCCTGCCAAATTTCATGGCTGTAGGGCAAAAACTGTCCTGCCAGGTATCTCTGTGCCCTCTGTGTTACTATGCAAGCAATCTAACTTCCTACTCCAGACTTAGAAAGTATGCAAGTCCGAAGTTGGCGTACTTGGTATTGAGAAACGGCTGTAGTGTCATCCTTACTGCATTAAATATTAATCTGTATATGTTATTCTTTCATGCCGATTTAGTAAAACCATGTAGTAATTGTCATGTAATGCGATTTACATAAGAGCTGTCTGGCCCTTTAAGAGTGTAGGAGGGAGCTAGTGTGTAGTGAACAGTAGTGAATTGACCGTTTCCGGCTGTGCGTGAGTTTGCATGTTTTACTCTGTGCTCCTGTGGATTACAAGTGACGTTCGTGTTTAACCCGACTTAAAGGTTTGGACTGTTTAATTAATTACGATATTTTACAGTAATGATCAAGCCTTCCTATTAAACAAATTGATGCAAATCTAAGGTCAAAGAATCCGTCTTTCATTGTGATCTGCTCTCCGTGTGTGGGCGTGGTTTGCGTGAGTGTGTGTGTGAAGCGAGCCCCGTCTGTGCTGTGCCTTCTTTCATGTGAGAGCTGTCACACAAAGGGTCATAGCTGGAGAACTAATTTGTTGAAGGAGGAGATACTTGGATGTGTCATGGAGTTTGTAGGTGAAAGTATAATGATTTTACACACGTTTGTTCCGCGAAAAAGTGAATGAATGTCCGTGTAAAAAGTCAGTTTCAAGCCATTTTGGACCACTCAAACAAATGGTCATAACTCAAAAAATATGTAACCAGTCAATTATCTGAAAGGTTTGTGTGGGATAGGACCCCTTGCAGATCGCTACTATATAAGATGATGTGGATGGACAAAAAAGGCTCAAAGTTATGACAGGTTAAACACAAATGAAACTTTGAAAAAAGGTGCCTCGCTGTTCCCAAATTTAACATGGCTGTGAATGAGGAAAGTTTCAGTCCCTAGTTTTGAACAAATGGTCATAACTCGAAAAGTAGTTTGTTTAACGATGCCATCTTTTGATGACTTATGAAAGGGAAGTATCTCTACCATTTGCAGTTTAAATGGAGTTTCTAGGTGAAAGTATCAGGATTTTAGAGACATTTGTTCAGTGAAAAAGTGAATTAATCGATTTTCCCTGAAATCTAGAGTGCACACTCTAGCTTCTGCCCTATGAGGGAAGTTTTAGTCCCTAATCCCGAACAAATCATCATAACTAAAAAAATAATTTGTTTAGCGATGCAATCTTTTTGATGAATTATGAAGGGGAAGTATCTCTACCATTTGCAGTTTAAATGGAGTTTCTAGGTGAAAGTATCAGGATTTTAGAGAAGTTTGTTCAGTGAAAAAGTGAATTAATCGATTTTCCCTGAAATCTAGAGTGGAGTGATATTTAAAGAGTGATAGAAAGTGATCAAAGAGTGTTATCTGTCCGAAACTTGAGATGATGGGTGACGGTCAGCCCAGGTCCGACCATGCCGAGTTTGGTGTTTGTAGCTCCAAAATTGACCGAGTTACGGCAGTTTTAAATAAAATCCCATGCAAGTAAATGGGACTTCGCACAAATGCGAGAGTGGCGTACGAATGCAAGAACATTTCTCTTAGCTATGAACAAGCACACTTTTCCGGAACATGCCGGACGTTTTGGTGTTTGTCCCGTGTCGATATCTCGAAAACTGTAGGAGGAGATGCGAACCGAAAATCAGGTGAAATAATAATAATTATTTATTAATAATAATAATTAATAATCAATAACTGACTGAGTCACGGTCATTGCCCTGCCAGGGGCCTCTGTGCCCTGCCGGGGTCCACAGGGGCCCCATGGTGCATCACATGTCACCTCAG
>JAJAGP010006473.1:0-21331 GCA_025084515.1 Ancistrus triradiatus | reverse complement strand
CCAATCCTCTTCTGGATCATCCATATGCTCTCTGGCAAACTTCAGACGGACCTAGACATATACTGGCTTAAGCAGGGGGACACGCCTGGCACTGCAGGATCTGAGTCCCTCTCAGCGTAGTATGTTACTGATGGTAGCCTTTGTTACTTTGGTCCCAGCTCTCTGCAGGTCATTCATCAGGTCAGTCCGTATAGTTCTGAGATTTTTGCACACCGTTCTCATGATCATTTTGACCCCACGGGATGAGATCTTGTGTGGAGCCCCAGATCGAGGGAGATTATCAATGGTCTTGTATGTCTTACAGTTGCTCCCACAGTTGATTTATTCACACCAACCTGCTTGCCTATCGTAGATTCATACTTCCCAGCCTGGTGCAGGTCTACAATTTTCTTCCTGGTGTCCTTCGACAGCTCTTTGGTCTTGGCCATGGTTGTGTTTGGAGTCTGACTGTCAGACCCCGTTACCTGAAGCGATTTACAAGTGATACAACCTATAATCCAAGGAATTGTGGGTTAAGGCCCTTGCTCAGGGCCTCATCAGTGGCAGAGTTGAGATTTGAACACTAGACCTTCTGGTCCATAGTTGAGTCCCTTAACCGTTAGACTACGACACATCCACATTCAGTTCAATTGTGCTGACAGTTTGCTTTAGAACTTGCTAATATAATTCACAATTCATTGTTTTATTCATAGTCTCAAATCCTAGTCCTAGTTCAGTTGCAGCATAACAGGCAAAAAACATGTTACCTCCCCCACCATGTTTCACAGATATGAGAATGTTCTTATGCTTCAATGCAGTGTTTACTTTCTCCAGATATAATGATTCTGATTTAACCCAATAGCTCTATTTTGGCATCATCTGTACACAAAATGTTTGTCCAGTAGCCTTCTGGATTGTCCTTGTGCCACATGATGGGCAGCAATGTTCTTTTTGGAGAGCAGTGGCTTTCTCTTTGCAACCCTACCATACACACCACTATTGTATATCGCAATATGATTAGGATGCCTTTCCTGGACATTTTCAAAGCCAAATGCTTTTTTTCTAGTGCAGTATTTCATTTGAAATCAAATGATGGTGATGATGAGCAAACTGAAAAGGTGGCAGAGAAAAGTAAGGAACACACTACTCCAAATCTGAATATTTGTTAAATGCTATAAGCCAGTCTCCAGGTTAAACATTCTATGTTCATTCCTGTATTATTTTATTACACTTCATGTTTCTATCATTTATCCAGTCACCTCTTATAATAGATATACCAATGAAATCTTCTTTGCAGCGTGCTAATTTACTGACGGCCATCCTTAATAGCATTTGACAGAATGTGGTTGATCATCAAAATCACTAATATGGGAAGAAATTCTGAACCTTAGTAGTGTTAATCCTTCATGGAAACACCAGACAACCTATAACATTGCATTGTACCCCAAATGCAATGAGAATGTTTTATGGATTCGCGTCAGACTGTGAAATAGCATACCTGCTGTCATGTATTGTATCATCTATTTCCTATGAGCAATGAATTTTGTGTGCAATTTTGCACAGCATAGAAGACAAGTACCACTTTATGGAAAGGACCTTTGGCTGCCTTAGCCACCATTATAAATAAAAGAAATAATTTCTGCATCACTAAGTTTCCTATTTGCCAGAATGGTGCTGTTATCCATTTAATTATTTGCTCAAGGACACTATTCAGAGAGCTGAAATATTTTGAAAGTAGCAAGAATTAAATCAATAGATCAAGTAACCTTGTATGGAATATCCCTTCTCTTTGATTTCATTAAATGTTTAAGTCTTGTGGGTAAACGGACAGCTTTTTAGAGAAAAAAAGAGTCGGTGTTCTTCTACTCAATATTAATGGATTCAAACAGTTGATGAGTAGTTGAAACCTGATATTCTCTATCAGTTTCAAATCTGGACTCTGACATGGGCAAAACATAAACATTTTGGAGATGTTCTCAAGCCACTTCTTGGTGGTCTCCAGAGTATGATCAAGAGTACTTTGGGTTTTTTTTTTAAATAGATATGACCATTCCTCTTTAGAAAGCTTTTTAATTATGAGAGATTTTCTGCAATATTTTCCTGTATTTCATACCATTAATTTTGCTTTTCACAGTCAAGCAACTCACCAGTAACAGCAGCTGAAGTGGCTCCCCACACCACAACACCTCTACCTCTATGCTTAATGGTATTGTATTGTATTTCTCACTGGATCTTCTAAAACACGTCTCTGAACCATAGCCGTGCAACAAAAATCATGATTCATAAGTCCACACAACTCTGCTGAACCACTCTAAATCAAACTTTCCATATTCTGAAACTTTATTCTCAATGTCTTTCTAAGGCAGCAATGGATTATAAACAGAAAAACTGCATAAAACATCTTTCTGGTTATTTTTTTCTTCTCAATAGTCTTGTTTTCTCAGGTTTTGAATTCTGCTGATAGATTTTGAAATATTTTGTCCTGTCTTTGAGAACTGTACATTACCGTAGGCAATAATCTCTGCTTGAAGAAGCTTTGTGCCTTGCAGATTCTTTATTGTGGGAACATCGCCTGTTGTCCTAAAGTGTTGACCTATCTGATAGTGAAATAGGGGTTTGCTGCACATTTGGGGTTTTGTACATTTCAAAATAGCTGCAGCTGACCTGTGGTTCCTTTTAGATTTAGATTTATTTGGTGCACATTTTCTCACTCGTTTTCTTCTCATTGTACAGGATCCGCCCCCTACTCCTGGTTTTTCTGTGTTTGCGGTTGTGGGCGACCCGGACTACATCGCCTACAATCCCTTGCAGAACTAATATGGCTGCGGATCCCACCTGAGACTCATATGCTTGTTTGTGACTCTGACTCTGATTTGTTATGGACTTGATTGCTAACCGCTCGTAGCTGGGGTTGCTCTTATTTAAGCTCCGCATTTTCCCAGTTGCATTGCAGTAGTATTGTCTTGGTATGCCCGAGCTCTAGGGTGTGTTTTTGTTTCCTCAGCGCCCCATTTGGATTACCGTTTTGTTACGGCCTATCTGCTGGATTACCTTTTTGTTGTGGCCTATCCGCTGGATTATCTTTTCTTTGTGGTTTCGCCTGCTGGACTGCCTTTTGTTGCGGTTTCGTCTGCCTTGGGACTTCCGAATTTGTGACCTCGTCTGCCCTGCCCTGTGTACGGCTGTATCCGCCTGATTTCCCTGTTCACAGGTGCCTGCACTTTATGTTTTTTCAGCTTGCGGCCCCTTCTCGTTAGCTTCCGCGACCTCCTCGTTAGCTCAGGTAGCTTCCGCGGCTTCCCGCTAGCCCCGCAGCCTCATGTTAGCTTGTTCGGCCTTCACGTTAGCTCCTGCTGCTTCCGTGGCTTCCTCCTAGCTTCTGTGGCCTCCCGTTAGGTTCTGCAGCCTCACTTTAGCTTCTGCAGCCTCTCGTTAGCCTCTGTGGTCTTCCCTCGCGGCTGGCAATAGCTCCTTGGTTCACTGTTGCCTCACCTTGGTTATTGCGGTTATTGGTGTACCCGTGGTTTTAGTTGCATTATTATTATTATTATTATTATTATTAATATTATTATTATTATTATCATCATCATGTCAATTATTGCTGTTGTTTTTCCTGCCTTCTGGGGAATTCTGTAAATAAACTGCTCTGTTTTGAATTTGCGATCTGCATCTCGTCTGCTCTTGTTCACTGCATCCTAACAGAATGCTACCACCACAAATGCAGATGGTGGGTTCCAGTCCCAATCCATGTGTGCCGGACTGGTTTGACAGGGATCCGAATCGGTCCCGGCTATTTATTGAACAATGGAGAACCTTTTGCAGGCACTTTTCCTCCAGCCCTGATTCCTCTCTGCTGGCCTCAGGACCCTCCGCTCATGGGCTACCGAAGGATTTCTGTTGGCCTCAGGACCAGCTACATCCAGAGCTTGCTCCCTCTAGAGACCTTCCACTCCCTGAGGACGTCCAGAGCGTCGCTTTGTTCCTCGAGGATGTCCAGAGCATCTCGCCGCGTCTCGAGGACATCCAGAATGGATTCTTTCCAGAGATTGTCCACTCCAGTGAGGTCAGGAGTCCGTGGGCGGCCTCACTGAGGAGGGGATACTGTCAGGAACCGTGTCCTACCCTCAGTTTTCCTGTGTTTTTGTGGTTGTGGGTGATGTAATCCGGGCCGCACAGATTACTCCCGCAAGGACGCGGATCCCACCTGAGACTCATATGCTTGTTTGTGACTGACTCTGATTTGTTATGGACTTCATTGCTAACCGCACCCAGCTAGGGTTACTCTTATATAAGCTTCGCGTTTTCCCAGTTGCATTGCGGTAGCATTGACTCAGTACGGCCAAGCTCTAGGGTGAGTTTTTGTTTCCTCAGCACTTCGTTTGGATTACCATTTTGTTGCGGCCGATCTGCTGGATTATTTGTGTTGCGGTCCCATTCCGCTGGATTATCTTTTATTTGCAGTTTCACCTGCTGGACTGCCTTTTGTTGCGGCTTCGTCTGCCCCGGGACTTCTGAGTTTGTGGCCTTGTCCACCCTGCCCTGTGTGCGTCTGCATCTGCCTTATTTCCCTGTTCGCGGATGTATCCGCACTTTGTTTTTTGGCTCGCAGCCCCTTGGTTGTGTTTTCGTACTTTACCATTAGCAGTAGCACCCCTGCAGCCTTCACGTTAGCTGTGGTAGCGTCCGCAGCCTCCCGCTAGACCCGCGTCTTCTTGTTAGCTTCCATGGCCTCCTTGTTAGCTTCGGTAATTTCTGCGGTGTCCCGCTAGCCTTGTGGCCTCACGTTAGCTTCCGCAGCCTTCACATTACCTCCTGCTGCTTCTGCGGCCTCCTGTTAGGTTCCGCAGCCTCATGTTAGCTTCCGCAGCCTCTCGTTAGCCTCTGTGGCTCCTTGTTCTTCCCTTGCAGCCGCCGATAGCTTTTCCCTCACGGCCGGCAATAGCTTTACTGTCACTTCCAGAGATTGCTTTTCCCTCACGGCTGGCGATAGCTCTTTGGTTCACCGTGTTTCTCCTTGGTTATTGCTGTTATTGGTGTACCCTTGGTTTTAGTTGCATTTATAATAAAAATAGTAATGATAATAATCATTATCATTATTATTATTATCATTATTATTATTATCTAATATTTTAAGAAAAAAAACAAGAAGTTCTTGAAAATGTTAGTCTGAGTTTTATTTTAAACATCTACATCTTTGCATGATTTGTCCTTGTGTACAACAAGACTACATGCGTGAATCTTCCAGCTTTTTCCCTCAATAGTTCACTGCAGCAAAACTCAGCAAGCAAATGGTGGCACAGGTAGTACATTTTTTTAGTTGTTTCTAATCCTCAATCAATGATCAATGATTTATTTTTAAGACCACTAAGAGCTTAATATTTAACAATTTAGCTTTGATCCATTTTTAGTGTGTGTCTGTATGTTTGTTTTTGGCCATATTGTCAGACTGCAGGATGTTTTCTGCAGATCATGCACAGATGCAGATGCTCCTTGAACAACTGTCATCTTTTCTAACATAGTGCTCACCTCACTAGGGCCACCAAACTGTTCATTTTTCTGCTCCAACAGCTGATTTAGCTCATTAATAATATGAGATGGATTCACAATCACAGTGATACTGCAAATGGAAAATGCATTAAGCATAGGGTCCCCTAATTGGGAATCAGTGCTGTACAGTACAATCAACATAGAGAGAACCTGTCGCACATGAACGACATGTTCTGGGAGTAACCTAGAAAAGACCAAAATATCATCGAGATAGACAAATACGCACCTATACGCTGAACCAGGAATCAGCTACACTAAAGCCCGCTCATTTAAATAGAGCGTGCTGAATGCTGTAAACGTGGAACCAGTGTAAGCGGCCGCAGTGATCGGTAGATTCCTTCGGTAGGCAAGATCGAAAGACTTCGGGTGAAAGCAATCCCGCTCCATTGCCATGCAATGAGACCAGAGCTGAAAAACAACAGTGAAAATGCACACAATCATATATACAATAATAGACAGGGGTGAGAGGCCATCCTCAGGGCCGTTGAAGTTACTCTGTAGGCTTACTTGCCCAGAAAGCATTGCCAGAAACAGTAGGCAATCATCAAATACTGTAACTTGTTACATGGTTTCATTTCGTAATGTTAAATAAACATGACCTAGTGGCACTTAGTAGAAAAAACATGTTGATGTAACACATTTCAATTACCTGAAACTTAAAATCATGCAGATTCAGCATAATATAAGATGCTGCATGACACCATTGAAACTACTATGGACAGTGGATGTACATGCTGTAGTGTGGGCTTGTTCAGTAGAGGAAGCCTATGCACACAGTCATCACTGCATCCTCAGTTCCAAACAGTGAGAGTGACAGAGGGATGTAGTGCAAGCTGGTTAGTTATCACTGGAGAAACTACAACCCCAAATCAGAAAAAGTTGGGATGGTATGGAAAATGCAAGTATAAAAATAATGCAGTGCTCTTTACATGTACTTTGAATTTTATATTGACTTTTATATTGACTATATATTATAGTTGACTTTTTCGTCATTGCAGACAGTATGAACCCAGGATATTTAATGTTTTGTCTGATCAACTTCATTTAATTTGTTCATATACAGTACTTCATTCCTGCATTTCAGGCCTGAAACACAGTCCAAACAAAGTTGGGACCGGGCAATTTATGGCTAGTCATGAGATAAAAACTAAATTTATGATGTGATTATAAAACACCTGTGGTGTCAACAGGTGATTATAATCATGATTTGGTACAAAAACAGTTGAAGTTCCATGATTTGGAACAACAACAAAAGGCTGAGTCTTTGAGGAGCAAAGTTGGGCAGAGGATCTCCAGTTTATCAACAAATGTGAGAAAATTATTGAAATGTTTAAAAATAATGTTCCTCAAAGAAAGAATGGAAGTGATTTCCATATTTCAGTCCTAATGTTTTCTGATTTGACTTGTTTTGCATTGTCTTGTTGACAAATGCATGGACGTCCCAGGAAAAGATGTCATCTTGAAGGAATTAATGTTGTACTAAAATCTCAATGTACTTTTTTGCATTCATGCTGGATGGTCCTTTTCGTCTTTGCAGCACACGGCATCCATTTCTTTCAAAAAAGATCTGGAATACGGGATACATACTGGTTCATCCCAAATGCTTCTGAGATCAGAGAAGCTGAAAAATGAAGACAAAAAGGACGATCCAGACTATTATCAGCTCCAAATCCAAAATCCAGGGTCTGTCACGGTATGGGGTTGTGTCAGTGCCCTTGGCAAAGGTCATTTTCAGTTATTTGATGACAGCAAAGGTGTTGCAGGCCTGAGATGCAGGAATGGATGTTTATTAACAAATGAAATGATATTGCCCAGAACATGAAATATCTTGGGTTCATCCTGTCTGCAATTAAATAAAAGTCAATGTAAATGAAAGGAATACTAAATTTATTTATTAATTTATTTATTTTTCCATACTGTCCCACCTTACTGTGACAACTGGGGTTTCCCAGACTGCTATATGGGCTGCACATTTTATAGGATTAGGATTTGTTTGTCAGCATATGTGTGTGGTAGAATTGAGTAGAAACGGATTAATTAAAACAATGAAAGAGAATTAATTCAAAAGAGAAAACGACATCTTGACAAGAAACTGACAAAGAAAAATAATGCAGAATAGACAGAGTAGAATAGACATAGTAAACCTAATAAAATGGAAAAAAAGTTTCTTGAAGTTCAAAACTGAGAAAATGAAAGAAGAGAACAAGAAGAGCTAGAGGTGATGAGACTATCATACAGCATTAAAAGGACTAAAGGAGAGAGATTGGTGTGAAAGGATATCTGTGAAATAAAATAAAACATGATTGAATGGTGTAAATGCTTGAAGGTGAATCACATATTTAAGTTGTGAACTGAAGAATGAGGAAGATATTTAAGTATAACCTGAAAAAAGTAAAAGAATGGATTTTTATTTTATTTTGGGAGCTGTGTCTCAGCCTCTGTTTGTTGTTCATTTCCTATTTTGAAGATACTTACAAATGTTTGTAGACACCATTATGAGTTCCTTTTTATTTACAGATGCAATTTTGGTACTCAGTCTATTGTCTTTTTCCTGCTTTTTCTTCCCACTCCATGCTATAGGTGTGTTTGCTCTGTGTGTCGCTGTGTAGGTCCAGTAGTGCCCATTCTGGAGCACATACTCTGCCACCCTGAGATCCAAAAATGAAAGCCCTCACTCTACCCCTATATCTCTCTTGCATACATATTAAGATTATGTGCATATAGAGTATATGCAATATGTATAGGTAAAAAATTGTGTGTGTTTACTTTGACATTTTTTTTATTGCAGACAGCACGAATCCAAGATATGTTTTTATACTTAGTATATTATATACAACTTAATGTCACATGTTAATAAACATTCATTTCTGCATTTAAGCACATTCCAAAAACACTTCGGACAGGGGAAATCCAAGGCTAGTAATGAGGTAAAAATAAATAAATAATTTATGATTGCAAACAGATAATGTCAACAGATAATTCTAATCATGATTTGCTATAAAAGATGGGCAGAGGATCTCCATTTTATCAACAAATGCATGAGAAAATGATTGAAATGTTTAAAAGCAATGTTCCTCAAAGAAAGATTGAAAGGGATTTACATATTCCTTCCTCTACCATGCATAATATCATTAAGCAATTCAAGGACTCTGGAGGGATTTCAGTGAATAAAAAGCAAGGGCAAAAGCCTAAGCTGAACTCCTACCATCTCTGATCCCTCAGACGGCACTGCATCAAGAACTGTCATTCATCAATAGCTGATAGAATCACATGGGCAAGGGATTACTTTGTACATTCACCTAGTACATTCACAAATTACACTTAAAACTTGACTGTGCAAAACAGATGCCTTATGTTTCCCATGACCAGAAGTTTCATCAACTTCTGTGGTGTCGGTAGCATCTGGGATAGATCATCACATAGTGGAAACGTGTATTGTGGGCAGACCAATCAGTATTCCAGACATTTTTTGGAGGAAATAAGCCATCCAGACTGCTGATTAAACATGGCAGATTTTTCATCCCTGGGTGTTGCACTTGCACAGAAATTCGTGATACATGACTGCACAAATGTTTATGATGCCGTCTAACCTTTGTGTGATCTTTTAGATCTATATAAATGTCTATATATACCCACATGACACCATTAACTCCAGTAATAAAGGTAATGCAAATGACAAATCTCTGTGGGCCATCTGTGTCTCTGTGGAAACTGTGTTGCAGCTGATATTATTTTATCCGGTTGTTTAATTTTGTGTCCTCCCTCAAGGGCATATCTGAGGCTATAACCACTTTTTATTTGGAGCAATATTGAACACAAGCCCTTTTACTGTGTCGTTGAAATGTCTTTTTTCTCTTTTTTTTTATTCTCCTTTGATCTTTGGTGACTGTAACATATTAAATTTCTTAGTTGTAATCTTGGTTTTGCTACATGTGTAAGAACTGGAATGTGTTTCCTTTTTGCATATGAGGCTAAATAAAGATGCGAAAGTTAAAGTTTGTGTAAGCAATTATGACACAAAAGACAATGCATCAGCTGGGCTTGTATCGAGATTTGTTTCAGTGCCATGCAGACGTTTCATGAATCAGAGGATTTTTTTACATCATTCTGGCCTTCAAACTTGTGGTTTTAATGGGTAGGTGTCCCCTTCACCTTTCCCCATCAATTTGGTCCTGCCTAATTCCCCAATCTCTCAACATGAGGGAGGAAGGTCAGTGAGTGGTTCTGTACAATTCACAACTGTTTCTGTCCAGCAACTTTTGCGTCAAATGGCCTACATAGACCACTGTTGCAGTGTGCCCAAATTCTGTAGGCAATGTTCTGCTGGGAAATCCAGGGTCCTGACATTTACTTAACAAACGTTATCGCAGACCAGGTACTCACCTTCAATAATATTTTGTGATGGTCTCTTTCAGCAGGATAATACACCCTGCCACACTGCACACATCATTTTAGAATGGTTTGAAGAACAAAGTGTCAAAGAGTGCTTCCACGGCCCCAAACTTAGTTCTCAGTCTGCAAGCATCTATGGGAACTGCTGGAACAACAAGTCTGCTCCACAGCAGTTCCACATCACAAGTTATAGGAATTAGAAGATTTGCTGCTGATGTCTTCATGCCTGATACTACAGGACCACTTCAGAGGTTCTGCATAATCTGCAGATTTATACGCAAAGAGCTGTGGGGAGTACTAATGTTGTTGCTCAGAGGAGAGGCTCTTAAGTTATGAAAGTTATCATGGAAAGTAAAAAGCAAATAAACACCAGTCTAGTTTTAGACTGTGCACCAGGTGCAGGGCTCTTGCAGATCACGGTAACTATAATGGAAAAAGACACTGTTGAATGGCTATGGAAATCATAGATGATTTATTACCCACCCATAAAAGTTTTCATTCTTACTTGCTGCTCCTTGATGATTAGATTGTAAACAACCCATTACGTAATCAGTTCACTCACAGACCATAGTGGCTAAATGAAACAGGCCTTGATGAATGACTCTAGGAAAATCTGAGGTGCTTTATTAACAACACACAATAGTTCTAACAAACACATCGTGGTGATTTATTTGCAACAACCTAATAGCGAATCAGGTTCTTTTGTCAGACTGAAATTCAAAGTATCATAAATATAATTGAATCCAAGAGAAAGTTAGGGTCTGAATTACAATAATAATATGGATACTGGTAATGGCAGCCTTCCGACACCCTCAGTATCCTCTCTAAAGAAAGCAAGGGCTGCTGATTTATGGATGCCTGCGGTGTTATCAAGATTATGTGTTTTGTGTAGTGTGTAATGGCACTGCCTACTGCTTTGTGCCAAAGAGCTCTCTATTCACTGTAGTACCACTTGAACTCACTCTCAACCCAGTTAGGCTTCTCAAAATAATTCAGCGCAAAATAATTCAGCATATTCAGCCTGCATTCCACGCTCCACCTAGCAACCCTTTCTTTGTGGTATTGAGATGGGGCTTATGTGTGTGAGTGTGTATTCCTAGCTGGAAAAGTGCACATGTAAGCACATCTCCCTTTCACAGCCTAATCAGAAATGAATATGGGAATTTAAAATACAGGACGTAGATAAGAGTATATGACACTGAAATTTTCTCTTATCTTTGAAACAGTGATTCAGTATCAAAAATAAACTCGTCTGTCTTCTCTGCTGTTGAACCCTTTAGAATTTTCTATATTTCTGCATAAATATGACCTAAAACATCATCAGATTTTCACACAAGTCCTAAACGTAGATAAAGAGAACCCCGTTAAACAAATAAGACAAAAATATTATACTTGGCCATTTATTTATTGAGGAAAATGGTTCACAAACTTTCAAGCACCGCTGTATATTTTTATTTACATTTTCCCTACAGTCCCAACGTTTTCTAATTCAGGGTTGGACACACTATATATAGAACTATTATCTTATAGATTTCAGATTTCATCACTAAAATAATGAGTCCATTGTAACTGCGGTTGGACAACATGTCTGGCACATACTGCAAAAGCTTGCAAATGCTGTTTCTAACTGAAGTTTCTAATACATTAGTATTTTTCATTAAAAATATGTCATTCTGGTAATCGCTATTGTGTTTATTGAATTATTATAAAGAATTAAATGTATTTTTTAACAGTTTATATTATCCACTAGTATGGCTATGTAGTGCTTTTTAAGGGAAAATAATTATGTAGTGTTAAGTACAACCAAGCAAAAATGTAATTAATCACAGTGTGTGATAAAGTTTTGCAATTATCATGCAAATATGTTAAATGTGTGTTTCCAGAGATCAGTATTGAAAACAAAGACAGTTTGTCTTTGGGACTTTGCACTTCTGAGAATGATAGGTGTTTTAGCCTTGTAGATCAAAAAAATTGGGAGAAGAAAATGATGGTTCAAGTAAACCAGCTCACGTATGGATTTCATTAAGCCTGTCTCTTTAATATTCAGCTTCAGTGCACTACAGAATAAGATTAACTGATGTGTGTTAAGTACAATTCTGCTTTGAACTGAAATAAAGTTTAAAAACACAGCTATTTTCATTGTTTGTGAAGTACAAATGCTTATTTTTTGACAAATGAGTCACCAGTGGCCTGCAGAAATTTATTGGGATACGGAAACACTGCCCACTCTTGAGTTGTTGCTGTTCCTTGTCAGTTCCACAGCACAGACAGTGCTAGTTAGAAGAGCTGGTAAGTAACCAAGTACAATTTACTAGTACTTTTGTCACAGTACTTAAGTATTTTTTTGGCATCTGTACTTTAACTTAATACTTTTTACTTAATTAGTTATTTTTCTTTTTATTTAGGCAATTCTAGTCAGACATCTAGAAAAGGGGAAGGGGGAGTTGTGAACCTGTGATTGGCTGCTTTCATGGCATACAGGACCCAGCAGTGATTAGGCGCCAAAAGGAAGAAAGGCAATGGAATCCCAAGAAACCAAGAGTGTCAAGAAAATTCCCAGTTTGGGTGGAACATCAGAATACTCATCCATGGCCTTACTTGAAGGAATTATTTGATGTAGCTGGGTCGACAAATACTTACAAAATCTTGGCTAATGCAATGCATTTTTTGTCTCCCAAAGAAACAAGAGCTCATGGCATTAAGATGTTGCTGTGGAATTTGAAAAAGCACATTGAAGTAAGTCACATTATGTAGTTTGATTTCGTAGTTTCATTTTTTACTCTAAAAAATGCAATTTAAATAAAAAAAAATGCATTGTAGCGATGCTGTAGTTAAAATCATTATGTACTCTCAGTGTCATGGAAGTGCATCGCTTGCCCTCAACAAAAGTTGTCCTGTTTCAAAAATTGATTTAGAAAGGCTGGATTTTTTTTTTTACTTTAAATACATTTGCATGTACAACCCCAAACTAGCAAATGTAGTGACAGTTTGGAAAATGAAAAAAAAAGTGTGCCTTACATATACTTTGACTGTTATTTCATAGCAGACACTATGAACCCAAGATATTTCATGTTTTATAACTAAATAATGAAGCAGTATCCACGAAAGACTGAGTCTTTGACAAGAAAACATGGGCAGAGGATCTCCAGTTTATTGATGTTTGTTAGGTATGGATGTGGAAGAAGAGGATACGGGTACTTGACTGTTCTGCCTGCAGTCCTGACCTGTCCCCAACAGAGATTGTGTGGAGAATTTTTAAATGAAAAATGCGACAATCAAAACCACGTACTGTTGCACACTAAGATGTGTTTGCAGAATAATGGGACAAAATAACCCCTAAAACACTTCATCACTTGGTATCCTCGGTGCCAAAATGCCTTTTAGGTAGCACTTTAATCCTACTTTAAACTTGCAACACCGGGTGATGTGCAGCCCCTGTCTGTTATCAGAGATGTTATATAAGGAGGAGACTGGTCATGCCCAGTAGCCAGAATACTCTTTAAAGTATCGTATTTTTCTATTGTTTAAACCTGACAATGCAAGTACATTATATCATTTTTGTCAGATTATACCAGCGATTCTAAATATGCATTTTAAACGTTTTCATTTTAAATTTTTCTTTCAGTGATATATAGGGCTCTCCCCATTCAAAGAGGGAGTCTGGTCTTGGATGGCTGGAAATAACTGCCCGGTAGCGTTACCAAGATGGCGGCGGAGTGAACAGACTTATCTTGTAATGACTTTGCTGTAATTCATTGTAGACTGGACTTCATGCACTTTGCATCACAGAAACAATCTCCAATCAGACTATTTTGCATAAATAAATAGAAACTGTGCATGTACGTACGTGATTATGTACATTATGTCAGCATCAGGTATGAATGCCACAAACTCCCCTCTCACCACAATTAGCCATGAAATAGACTTGGGCGAGATAACGAGTTTAGACTGTATATAAACAAATTAAATGAAGTTGGCCAGACAAAACATTAAATATCTTGGGTTCAAACTGTCTGCAATGAAATACTAGCCAATTTAAATTAAAAAGTAGGGCACACTGCGTTTTGTTTGTTTGTTTTGTTGTTGTTGTTGTTTTGTTTTGTTTTTTCCATTTTCCTTACTGTCTCAACTTTTTCTGTTTTGTACTTTTATTTTTACACACGAGTAAAATATATACAGTAAGTCATAAGTCAACTTTTACTTGAGAATTGTTTATCAAATTAGTAGTATTTACCTCTGTCATCTCTGCTAATTAGAGGACATTCAATTCTGCTAAACCTTTGACTACCGCAACAAACTGTTTTGAATGAGTCATCATCTATCTGTAACACACTGCCCTCTGCTGCCAAACTCTGAGTTCCACAAATCAATTCATGTTTAACGTCTCTAGACATCTGGAGCGCAAAGATTTGGAGCATGCAAGCAGAAGAAATGCTCAAATAAAAGTACTTAAGTGCCCCATCAAATAATTATGAGTAAAAGTTTTATTGTGACACTCGTGTTAGTTCTTACACGGTCAGATAAAGTTCAATGTAAATTTATGAATATTAAATGTTGCTAACGTTCATGTTTTATGGACGTTTCTCTTTAGCAGGAACTGGGCAGTAGATCAGGTCAGAAGTGAAAGTAGATGCAGCCAGGACAGGTGAAGATGATCAGGTGTTTCACTTTCCAGCATGACAATGATCGAAAATACAGCACCAAATAAACAGTCCACCGGGTAGAAGAATAGAAGGTGAATCTTCCTAAGTCAAAGCCCTGGCCTAAATCCTAAAATATGTGGATACGCATGGAGAGCATTACCACTCACCACGAAATTTGCCTGAAGTTCTAAATAAGAGAACTGTGAACTTTTCAACTGATTTTCTAATTTAGTTTTTTTAATAATTTTACAGAACTGTTGCTTTTTTTAATTCAGCCTGTAAAATAAAAAGTGATTATTCAAAGGCACTTTATCTTCACACTCCTGCATGCCAACTCAGGTCTTCTGCTTCAGGGCATGTGGCAATTCCTATCTGAGACTATCTGAGACTGAGCTATGCCTGCAGGACAGGATTATCAATATTAGTGTCTTAGCTTTTCATTGGTGAAATGGGTTCACACATCAGTCCAAATTTCCCAGTGTCTCTCTTGCTTCCACAGAAGTATTTAGACCTATAATTGTACGTCTTCTATGATTTGCACATTTCTTGTACCTCCTCTGTTTTTAGTATTAGTGCAAACTAAATCGTTATGATCCTAGATTTATTGTATATGTACTTAAGTCACATACTCATGGCTCTCATGCCAGTAGTAGTCTCTAATCTCTCAAGTAATAACAGCTTTCATTTACATTTATATTTACAGCATTTAGCAGGCGCCCTTATCCAGAGCGACTTACAACTGATATAGTCTTACAATTCAAACAGTTGTGGGTCTTGCTCAAGGACCCAACAGTGGCAGCTTGGCAGAGGCTTACAGATTATCCAAGTACTTGTGTCAATGCACCTTCAACAGTTTGCTGGATGAAAGTGCCTGCTTGATGATTAGATTTTTGGACAGACCATAAAGGATCAAACCTGTCCCATTTATAAGATAAGCAATTCATTAGGAGGCACTAGTCATAATTATTTAATACACATTCTAAGTTGTGTATTTATTTATTTACCATAATTAATTAACACATTCTGACTTTACAAACTATCACTTTATTGATTAATCATCAGTACTGCTTTATAATGGCCAGGGTCATAGTGAGACATAATACACATGTTGCAAGATGGCAGTACACTCTGGACAATTGACAGCAGTCAGTTGGAGGTCACTTCACACTCAATAACTCATTCACACTCGCAGCTATGGGTGATTTAAAGTACTAAATCCATATACTGGCATGTTTTAAATGGTGGTGAAATGATAGAGAACTTGAACGAAACCCACAGGGCCAGCAGTAAAACATCAGAAACCACCAGAGACAAGTATCAAACTTGGGACAGTGGAGCTGTGCAGCTTGTCAGTATTATGTTTGATACTCTAATATATCTGATTCTCAAATGTATCACTGTCATGCAGATCTCTTTATTTAAGCACAATGTGAGGTGATTTCAACTCTTATGTTTTAGTATTATGCTCCTAATAGTCATAAATGATACTTTGTCTGACAATTCGTATGCACTGAGTATGATGCTTAGCCTTTTAATTGGACTTCCAGTTTGTACCTTGGACACCTTCCACAAAGAGATAGAAATGTTTGATTGCTGCAAAACTTGGCATGCAGTGATGTCTCAGGCAAATATATCAGGTGTGGCCTGAATAGACATTGGGTATTGCCACAAGATGGCGTTAAACTTCTTCCCTGCTGCTCTATAAAAAGGCTCTCAGAGGCTACTTTTAGGTAGTGTACCTCTTGGTGAGAGATCGTTGACTGCTAGACATGCCTCTATCACACATTTGTCTACAGCTGGGCTGTAAATCCTAGACACTCTTAGTTTGCAGAAGCCGATGTCCCAGCTGGTCCCATAAATGCTCGATTAGTGATAAATCTGGTGACCATGCAGGCAATAGAAGTGTTGCAATGTGGCAGAGACATTCCTGGGAAACTTTTTGGTGTGTTTGTGAGGATTATCCTGCTGAAAAATGCGAGGTAATGTGAGCCCTGCCATGCCAGGCAACACGTGGCCACAGGATGTCATGCACATATAGCTGAGCTGTTAGTGTTCCTTGTATCACTACTACTGTCATATGCGATGACTCCCGAGATCATCACACCAGCACTTGGGGCAGTGTTGAAGCACTCACCACAAGGCCTCCATACTGGAACCCCATCATTGGATCCCAAACAGAACCTGGATTCCTCGCTAAAGACAATACAGTCCAAGTCCGTAGCATTCCAGGTTTCTCGTTCTTGACACCACTGCAAACGAAGGTGAGAGTGGCTGCTTGTCAGAGGCAAGACACTTAATGCCTTGACAACAAATGTCCTATTGCTAAGAACCTGGAAATGGTCCAGGCAGAGACATGGGTGTGTAGTGAAGGTGCCGTCTGTGTTTGATTGGTGGACAATAAAACTGTGAGAGTTGCTCGTGCTTGTCAGTGGATCAAATGGTCCTCTCTACTGGTGGTCTGTCTGGACCATCATGCACTCACGGAACCACTGCTCCCAACACCTCCTAACAGCTAGGTCAGAACAGCATAGATGGTGGGCAATTTGTCAAAATGGTCACCTGCTTCTGACCATCCATTATGCGCCCCCTCTCAATGTCTGTCAACCGGGCAAAATGTCTCCGAGTGCATCATAGAGGCATTTCTAGCAGTCAACGATCTCTCAACAAGAAGTATGCTACCAAAGGGTAGGCTCTGAGAGCCTTTTTATAGACAGTGGGGAAGCACTTTTATGTCCTCTTGAGACAAAACTGTTTACTGAGTTTTGCAGCAATTTGACATTTCTCAGTGAGTGTTTTATACATTGTATAACCTTCATTATTACAGTGCATAAGGATGAAACATTTAATTTCCCTTTTTTAACAAAATGGCATGCTGTGGCTCAGATTTATTGCCGCTTTAGCTGTGCCATGGTATTTTTATAAAGAAGGTATGCAGCAAGGCTTTTGGGATAAATGATGAGCTATAGTCTCGGGTTCAGAATACTGAAGCAGTGCTTTAATATTTCACTCTAGGATTATGAAGGTTATATGCAGTTTTAGTGCCAAGGGTCGATCAACAAACTTTGCAAATATATGAGCTTTTAAAAGTTTTACGGAATTAGTTCTATACAGTTGCAGTTGCTGTGGAAAGTAATGTGGCAAATAGTATATAATCTCGCTCCCATGTTCTTGCAATATATTCATATAGGTGGTGCTTCTGGGCTTTGAGACCCATGTTATGACCCAAACTGCACTGCGTGTTCTGTGTTTCTGTTGGAGGTCACTGACATTACTTGTGCTGCTTCAGGTTTTTGAGTATGTGGTTGTACAATATATAGCTTGTGTGTGTTCTTCGATTAGTTTTATTAGTTTTCTCAATTTACCTTTACCCCTTTCCTATAATTTCACCTCAACCCTAGATTGGGATGTAACACCCAGTATGGAATTCAGTTCGCCATGCTGGAGCCTCAGTGAGTGAATGAGCCCGCACTCCAGTGTATGGAAGAAAGGAGAACATGGCGCAAAACAAATGAAGGTTTGAACTGAAAATGGCACACCAAACTATGATACATTCAAAATGGTGGAACTATCTCAGAAATGGGGAACAAAGGAAACCCTTCTCTTCGATTAACAACTGAAGTGTTCATTTCTTGGGTTCTTTTCAATTTCACATCAAAACTTTGTTTTTTTAGAGTTCTCCCAAACTCTCCCAAACACTTTCTCCACATGACTTTTAGACTACTTTTCCCAACTTGGCCTGTTCTCTTTTTTAACCCCAAAAACTCTGGTCTTTAACACAAATTTAATTTAACCTCTTTCTTTACATGACCTTTAATTTAATTTGATAAATTACTTTATCAAATTTAGCTTCTAACAATGTCCCAAATTGGCTTTTACTCTTATTTAAACTTTCTTTCAAATATCTCATTTTCTTTCTTTCAGCCTTCACATTTAAACATTCACACATCTAAATCCAGCAATTGGCAGCTGCATTTGGAAAGCTTCAACAGCCTGCTACTCAGCTTCTTCTAAATCAAAAATCACACTCAAGCCGAATTACAGTTTCAGTGGAGAAGCAGACAATTTTATTGCAAGCAATAAAGGACATCCCCACACCAGAGCAGCGGTGCGAAGAAGCCGAAGAGCCACAAATCTCTGGCCCTTATATACAACTCAGTCAAGGTCAAACATTATGTCATCATTTTGCCAACTTTTAGAACACCTGTTGCCCAGGCGCCCCTCTTATCTCCTCTCGGGTCATCTTGACCTGGCATGTGTGAAGACAAGCTTTATCCCAGATTTTAGATTCAGCATCAAATTTCTAAATTTCTGTTCTACAATATAAATTGTATTCAATTCTTACATAATTATATTAAATCCAGATCATTATTAATCTCTGTGACCATGTAAAAGCTTTAAACTAACACTTTAACGTCAGAAATATAGTAATTCATCATATGCACTTACAGAATAAAAGGATCACATGGAATAAATTTGCTTATTAATCAAATTACAAATGATTGAGTAATTATACACATGAACATGTGAAATAACCCAAGTTACTGGAGTTTACAACAAGTCTCTGTATAAAAAATCATACACACACACATACCCACGCTTCACAAAACTGGTGAACACTTCCAAGGCCAAAGAACATTTTGTACTTTCTCAGTTAGGCTGAGACGCACCTGCAAAATCATGTCTTAAAGAGACTTAGTCTGAACTAGTGACATCACCACAATTAAAAATGCAAATATATAAGATGTAAATGATTATTATGGGTGCAAAAATGTGTGGTCCCCGCAGCCACAAAGGCACATGTGTCCAACAAATCCTCAACAGAATTAATGAATTTAATGAATGTCTCTTGGCCACTACAGGCCAGCAAAAGCACATAGGTCAAGCCACCATGGATCGAGATGCTGACATTCCACATGAACATGATGACTAGCACCACGCTACACTTTCATTGCTTGTATGTGATTGTCGCAATCTTTTCAAATATGCAGTGAAATGAACATGGAAAATTTCGTTGTAAAATATGATATGTTCGTATAAAAGACCTATTATATAAATCAGTTGTCACGATACATAAACAGTCGTTAACCAAACATTTTGTTTTACAATCTGCCGAGACATTTCTTCTAAATTTACAGTGTAGTCTGGTTTAGGATAAATTGTTACCTGCAGAATGATGTACACCATGCATAGATATCACCTCAATGGCACTAGACTTTTTAATATACATATGAATATACATACAATCCAAGCACATAGATAAACAAATAGTGATAAAATTTAACACCATCTGGAAAAAAACTTAACCTCTAAGCTACTACAGCCTCCAGCTAAAATCTTCTGCACACTTTAAGCTTACAGTTCTGAACTTAAAAGTTCAAATATTACTATTATTATATTTATAATACTTTATAAACCCACAATGTTGTTATGCATAGGATTAAAACAAGCAATGTTTAACATGATGTGTGCTTTAAGTAACATTATTTAATGGCTTAAATAACCGATTACATAATTGTTATGGCTTAAGAGGTAATGTTTTAAGAGGTAAAACTGTGTCCTTGTTGCCTTTCTATGCAGTTCTGTATTCAAAAACCCTTCATCATTCATTAAAACTTTTGTTAAATAATGACCAAAGCAGAATTTATCTTTGATGTTTTTTAATTTTATGGTACGACTGACCCTTGCATGCAATTTGTCTCTAATAAAGTTTGAGTGATTTATTTGACCTGTCAGTTTTTTTGGTATGGCCCTGATTCCTTTTTTGACAGATTAATGATATTTGAATAAATGTCCTGCTGCTTGCTGAAGTACCATCTAATGAGATTTTAAGCCTCTGGCTGTATCTGAACTTTGGATCTTCTGACACCAAAAGTAATTACTTTTACTGCTAGTAATATCAGTATAATAAGGATCCATGTAGGTCACACCAAATCAGGTTTATCAGATGTAATCTCTGAGGTAACCTCTAAATGCATATGTTCGTGCAAGGATTACAAAAACTGTAGCCCTGAGAACCAGTAGAAAGGAATGTTGTCCCAATAAACTTGAAGCATATTTAGTTCTGAATTGATTGAACAAAGTCAATGGATGCCTTCAACACACATGGTCATGCCAACTGCCAAGTATGGAGGGGGATCCATAATGTTTGGAACTATCCCTTAATCAGCCAACAGAGATGAGCTAATATTACATGACCAAGTGCAAACTGTGGAGAAAATATGTCTTAATGTAATAATCTTCCTGGATTGTATGGAATTTCCATATGCATGCTGCTAAAGCTATTCCCAGTCAAGTTCTGTCGAGTCAAGTTCTATTCATAGCTCCACCAATCACAACATGTATCACTGAATAGCTCAGATCTCTCCAATAATTTGGATTAATTCCAAGAAGAAGAAAAGCTATTCTGGATGGGTGGCCCTTTCTTTATTAGGTCCTTGATATTCTTAAGGAATCCCATTATTTTGAATCACGCTCTTATACACAATATTAACTAATTCCTCACTCTGGGATACTTTAGAGACATAATTTAACCTGAATACCCATAGAAAACAGATTTAATAAGAAAAATGGATATAACTGATGTTGCTGCTATATGACGTTGACATTATGTAGTGACTTATGACTAGCGATGACAGTTTGACAGGGAACAGAATCATCAACATCACCATTTACCACGAATTATTAATTGAACTAACTATTAATTAATGAATAATAATATTAGGCTATATATAATGTAACTATATATATATATATATATATATATATATATA
>JAJAGP010006472.1:0-21349 GCA_025084515.1 Ancistrus triradiatus | reverse complement strand
ATTTGTTCCAACAAATCCCTCATAAGTATGTATCGTGAGCTGAGGAGTTTAATGGGTGTTTGGTAGAGCGGTCATGAATGACTAGTGACTCGTGATTCATGAATCAAGTTTCGGCTGGAACGAGTCGGGCGTAAAGTATTCGCCATGGTTTGAAAGGTCATCCCTCAGAGTAAAGGGCAGAACATTATTAAGAAGTGAAAAGTATGGCGCGCCAGCAACATCTCGCCTAAATTTGGCCATTCTTCCCAAACTGGATTTCCAAGCAAGCAGGATATTGATCAAGGAGACCACCAAGAGGCCAATACCAACTTTGAAGGGCTGTTAATTAATTTGTAGTATTTATGGTGGCCTGTGCGTGTGACGGCAATCTCACAACAATCTCACTAAAATGGACCTTTTTTTTAATCAAAACTTGCAATATGCTTTTGTTTGTGCAGGCTATGATTTTCTTCTAGCCAAGTTACAAATTTAAGTGGCTACAAGGCATGAGGGTGTGTTGGTAGCATTGTCTTTTCCCCATAACCCTTGGACAGGGTGCAGGAGAGTCGGTGCCTAGCCTTGAACGCAGGACCTTCTTGCTGTGAGGCAGTGGTGCTACCCACCAAGCCACTGCTAGCCACTTGATCCTGGCAAGGGTCACAGGAGAACCAGTGCCTAGCTGGTAGCACCGTAGGACGCATGCACTAGAGGCACTTTAGAGACACCAGTTAACTTAACATGCATGTCTTTGGATTGTGGGAGGAAGACAGAGGAGCTGGAGTAAACCCAGACAGACACGGGGAGGACATGCAAACTCCACACAGGGAATGAACCCATGACCCTCTCGCTGTGAGACAGCAGTGCTACCCACATAGCCACCGTGCCACCCAGCAACATTACTTGTACCAGCAAAACAATTATGGTGGGAAAAACAGACATTAGCCAAATTATGCACATTTCTAATCTGACCTTAAAGACATATTTTAAGACATGCTCATATTTTAAATAAAAAAAAAGATAAAAAAAGGTTGTTGAATGCGTGCCAGGTGTCTAGACTCAAATCATGTGTCATGTGTAATGGCATCTGACAATATATAATTCCATTGTCCCCTGAATGATCTATACGGACCCTCCAACCCTAAGTGTGGCAGATTCCTATTACAGCAGGTTATTCTCCATTTCTCCAGTCAAACCCAAATCCATCTTCTTCACCCCGTTAGAACACCTAATCATCTTATCTCCTTCATTCTCCCAGAGGACTGCATCTTTAAACTCTGTTTTGCCTCTTACCCTGCTGTTCCTTCAGCGTCCTGTCTAAAGCTGTCAGATATGTTTAGCTCCAGATATGGGGCTCGGTTCGTAGCCCTGAGCAGGTCGATGACGCATCCTATCAGTCACCCCAGCAACTTGCTCTGGCTGCACATGGCAGAAGGCAGAGTTGCACGTGACTGTGGAGGAGATTGAGATGGGAACCGCACCCAGCGGGGCGTCCCTTGGACTCATTACCAGCTGATTATTCATTTCACTAAATCTCTGCTCCTCTGCTGTAAGACATAGAGATGGATGTGCACATGGCTCATGCTTCAGCACAACTGCACACAGAAGCACTGACCACATCGGAATTTGCATATATCATCTCAGATCCTGCTTCACATTGGCATTTGATCGGTGTGTATGCAGCTATGTTGAAGAACAGTCCAGTTATTTATGCACACACAAATCAAATTGTGTCAGAGGGGGGGGAAAGGTGCCTGTTTAATCGGTGATGGCCCAGCTTTCTTTCAAGGGCAGGTAGCCCGCATGGAATGTGCCACTTCTGCCATCCATCACCCATTTTTGCAGGCGGAGATTGGCCGAGGGGGTCACTGTTGAAGTGGCAGACCCATCTGCCCCTCCTGCCCTCAAACACGCATAATTGTATCTGTGGAGCATCTGACCCAGCTAGACTCTAGGCTTTGCGACAATGGCTTTTGTTAAATGCATTACAGGATTGTGCTATCTGTCAGTTCACTTTAATGACAACGTCTTAAAGATTATCGTAAATAATAAAAGCAAATATAGGCGGGAGGCGATAGTTAAGAGTTTAAGTTTAAGAGCAGAGGTCTGTCATTATAGAGACTGTTCTAACTCAGTTGATGTGTTAAGAGTAACTCAGTTGGTCCGTATAACTTTCCGCTACCTTTTTGTAGCAAGCTGTAAATGGTGTTGAAGTGTATGTGCCTGTCCTATTGTAAGTAGTACTCCTTTGTTTGTCCCCCAACTACCTGTATAGTCTCTCTCACCTATAACTATATAAACCGGTTCACATTTAGTTCTCACTGTTCACACCTGTCTCTGTTTCATTTGGCTGATCTTCAGTGTTGTTCGGAATACTGTCTATCAATGCAGTTTTGGCTTGCGTCAAACCATCCTCTCAAACACATCCGTGGTCCGTGCAGACCATACCAGAATTCAGCTAAGGGTTTTGCTTCATTTAAAATTCAAACACTCTGCAACCATAGTCACAAGAGGTTAGAAGCTAATTGCAGTGGCTAACAGTGAGTGACACTGTGTTCACTCTAGTGTCCTAGTTTGAGTGTTCAAACCAGTGCTCCCAGGACTCAGCAATTCACTTAACCCTCAATTGCTGTCTTCTTTATAGGGATAGGCAGTTAATGTATTGACCAGTAGGTTGAGGGTTGAAATCCTATTTCCAAGCTTCCCCTTTCAATCACTTAAGCAAGACCCTTTACCCTTAAGTGCTTAGGCTACGTTCATGCTACAGGCATAAGTGGACACTCTGCTAAATTCAGAATTTTAAATAGGCGTGTGGTATTACTTTTCAGTGTGACCTCATGCTGTCAAATTGACCCGCTTGTCCATCTGGATGCAGGACCAGAGTCGAGAATGGTGGGAATCACGACGTGCATGAATTCATCAAACATTTTAGAATATTAAAGATAATATTTAATCATCTATAAGAGCAGCTTTGTTCCAAGATTTGCAAAGCAGGACACTAATTTGAGTTCTCTTATTGCTCTAAAAAGCAGGGTTTAAATTGTGTTGGGATGGGTTATCAAACACCCATTTGAAAACTCCAAGTCCAGTTTGTTTGACTGTCGATGAGTTCATAATGTTTTCATGCACCACTATATCAGGCTTTCTCCAGAAGCTCTAGGTTGTCCTACATGAGTCACGGGGGCCAAGGAGTGACCCACCCATCCAGTTGGACCTCAGTTCTTGATCACCTCAGAAGTAATCAAATTCAGTTCTAAACCCAGTTTGACTGGTAAATTTTGTCTCGGTTTTCGTCGTTTGCTCGGTACTCTATGTACTTGCTTGAGTTGAGGCGCGACTCATTTCAGCCGAAACTTGATTTATGATTCAAGAGTCACGATTCAGTACACAGTGATTCAGGTTCACAATATCCCTCAGAGAAGATCTCTGCCAGTTGTATTGTGTTTTTCTTTATTTTTAAATCTATAGTACTTTATTCTTAGTGCAAATAACTCTCCATGGATCCTAAAAGGGTTAGTTTATAAGATCCAACTGAAAGCAAAACAGGAATTGAATGCTCCAGAACAATGCAGCTATGCCAGTGCCTGGAGTTCATCAATAGAGTAAATAAGCTTTTATTTTTCACTTTCAATCCGTTACTCACTAAATTACATGAGATTTTCCAACACTTAATTACAAAATTAGCTTTGTGTTAATGATTTTGGCCACCTGTAGTTTAGTGTATTAGTGTTTTAAACAATAAGATCGGTCCAGCTATGACACAGTATAGACTATATTAAACTCCCAAGTTCTTGATAGGTTTAACTTATGATGGATTTGTCTGAACGTATCCCCATCATAAATCAGGGAGCAGCTGTACAATACAACTCCATTAATGCATATAATACCTTATACAGTCTGGATTTTCTGGGGGTC
The DNA here is from genome assembly GCA_025084515.1 of Ancistrus triradiatus. Taxonomy (NCBI): domain Eukaryota; kingdom Metazoa; phylum Chordata; class Actinopteri; order Siluriformes; family Loricariidae; genus Ancistrus; species Ancistrus triradiatus. The sequence goes on along the minus strand of JAJAGP010006472.1, from coordinate 17,458 downwards.
TGGAATGGATGAATTAAATTTTTATTATTCCTTATGGGAAAATTTTGCTTGGTACTCGCAGTACTCGACAAGCCTTCTGGAACGAATTAACGACGAGAACCGAGATACCACAGCACTTGGGACTCCCCATTAGCTTCTAGAACTGAAGATGCCTTTTGGGTGAGAGGTGAAACGTCTTCAAGAATCAATGTCCAGTTGCCTTAAACTCAAACACTCGGGTCTTCCATGATCTGGATGGCTGAGAACTAACACAAACAATGCCATCTGTAAATATCAGATTTCGTCTCACATATAAAAGTGACCCAGATCACAAAAGTTCTGATTAAATGTAATTTTACTCTCACATTAGAGTAAAATTAAGCAGTGTGATTGGAGCCTGGCTTAGTGGTTAAGGTACAGGATTTTCAACCAGAAGGTCTAAGGTTACCACTGTTGGGTCCTTGATCAGAGCCCTCAACTCACAATAGCCTGGATTGTAGGATTGTATCCATTTGTATAAGAGTGTCTGCTAAATTAAAATTATGCTGGACAAAAGTATCTAATGAATAAATCTACATTTACATGACTCATGATACAGCAATTCATGCAGACTTTACCAGTAGATACCAGTGACATATTATTCGCAAAGTTTCCAGTTCAAATCCCCTTACCCTTGCTGTTCAGCTCAATCGTAAGATGGTCTGCTAAACTATAAATGTAAATCTCTGTTTAACTGGATGAACATGCACTCAGGCTGGTACATTATGTTGTGAGAGTTGAAGCATGTTTTATTTAAAGCTCAAGTGGTGATAAATATGTGACGACTATATGCAGAGAGGCTAAATATTGAGACTGCACAGGGCTACGTAACGGTGAATCTTCACATGCTATTACTTATTTCATAAGTCATATTGTTCAGCCATGCAGTTCCACATCATGTGTGTCTGTAATGACTCATCCAGCTTTCACACCAAGATGCAAAAGATGAAATGCCAAGCAATGACGTAACATTTAGATGTGATGCACAAAGCCGACATGTAGGGGGGTTCACACTGCGGTAAGCGCATTAAAATGGTAAAAACATTACTGAGCAGGGTAGGTGAAGACCTGTGCCAGTGGCTGTTACTTATTATAGTAGTTATAGACCCACTGCAGGTTGTATACAAATAAGTTATTAAGGAGCTGAATGGACTTTTTATGTGTAATTGCAGAGTATGAATAAGACCCATTATAGAAACAAGAGCAGCAATCTGGGTGAGAATGGGAGATCAGAAATCGATCTGGCTTAGTCACTTCTGAGAAAATGATGGTGCTGCTGAACTGAATGTAGAAAGCCAAGCTCAGGATGAACCATCCATGTGTCAGGGTTAACATTTTTCAGCCCACAGGCTTAGTTATCACAGTATCTAGCTCTCCCAGCACAAATAAATGTAAGGCTAAAGGTACAAGGGAGGAAAGGAGATGGCAGAAGGGTGACAGGGAAAGAGTAAAGGCAGGAGGAAGGGTCATAATGGATGGGTTTGAGAGCATGATATAGGTAGACGCTAAAAGAAGAAGAGCGATACAAATAAGAATAGCAGAGACTGACAGGCAGCAGAATGAAAGTGGAGCGCTGCAGAGGGCTGACGGTGAGCTCCAATTTCAAGGAAAGCTTGGCACATCTCTCTCGCAGAGCCCAACCTCTGCCAAACACTGACACCAGCTCTATTACAGCCATTACCCACAAGGACCCACTGCTGCACTCTGCACTCTGCCTGTCTCTCATTCAATCTGACTTTCAAGGCAGTTCAACAGGCTTCACAGGCATCCCTACAATATTGCCAAACCAGATGGCGTGACAACACTTTCAGGAGCCAAAATGACAGAAACAGCCCAACGACTGTTTGGTAACCATCAACATTTTAGATGAAATGAACTCAGAAAACAGTTGTCTCTACCAGCTGCCCTTCTGAAATGAGATCGTTTTGCACAGATATGCATATAGAGCATTATACATTTGGGTTCTAGTCAGTGCTTCATTTGTAAATGATGCGGTGCTGGAGCACAGACCAACGACAATGAGGTGGATGGTGTTAGTATTCGTAGGTGCCTAGAAAGCTTGTCAGTAATATAGATAATGGTAGCTCTACAATGGGGGGTCGAAATTCTGTGACCACTACTGGATGCTTGAATACTGAATGCTGAAATGCTTGTTTGAATCGTTGTGAAGATGGATTCGTATTGCAGGCTAGTCACCCAAACAAACCAGCTTTGCAACAAATACTTGAAGACCAAAGAATTTTAATGAGTGTTATGAACTTTCCTCCCCTGTCACTTGAAGTAAACCCCACAGAGCGTTTATGGGGGCACTTAAAGACAGAGAAAGACAAGCATTCAGAAAAATCACAAAGTGTTCTGATAAAAAAAATACTGATAAGTAAGTTAATGTTTAAAACACATACATTAACCTACAGTTGGCCAGAATCAAAGCTTATTTTATAATAAAGTGTGGAAAATCTCATGTAATTTAGAGAGTAATGAACTGAAAGTGAAAAATAAAAGCAAAACACTTACTCTGTTGGTGAACTCGGCGCTAGCATAGCTGCTAATGATAACTGCAGCCTTTGTTCTTGAACATTCGCAGGTTTCCTTTTCTTGTGGTTGGCTGTTATAAGTAACCTTTTTAGGATCTATAATACTTATTTGCATTACGAAGACTGTACTGTAGATGTAAAAATAAAGAAAAACACGATAAACAGTGGAGTCTTCTATTAAAATGTAAATTAGAATCTTAAAATCTGCCAGGTCCTCTATAATTCATTTTGTTTTGGATCATTAAAGTCAGAGGCAGGGGAACCGTAAATAAACAGGGCCTGTGCTTTCTGGGTATACTATTTAAAGACTCAAGCAAGCTTTGGATTGATCCACATTTTTCCATGAGTTACTTGAAAATGTAGTATAAATTAAGTTATGTACAGTACTGTGCAAAAGTCTTAGGCCACCATTAGATTCAGTACCATTGTTTTAGCAACTGTATAATGTCCATATATAATTATATCTGTCTCTTTATTAGAAAACATCCAGAAAATACAAGAAATTCATATTCAGTATTAATAAAACAGCTTCTGTAGGCTACACTGGCAAGTATTTAGTGTGACCTCACCTTACACTCAAAGGTGACCTTTTTACAATCCAAAGTTTGACCAGGAATGATCCTTTTTGGTAGGGTAGCAGCCAAGAAACCACTTTCCCCGAAGGGGTAACAGGGTGAAAATCCTAAGATATGCAAAGATTGGAATGAAGATCTGAAGATTTGGGTCCAGTATGTTATATTTGGCCATTATACCTCTGCTACAACAAATTTAATGGTGGACTTTTGCACAATACTGTAGATGTGCCTAAACTAATGATCAAACATTTTCCATTGCTTTTTTGTTGCCACATTTTTATAGTCCAAGTTTTGAAAGTACTAGGAATACATGTATAAATGGCTACAATGTCCTGCAGCAAAAATATTTCTAGTTGCTTCTGATCAGAATTGCATAACATTCAGGACTAATGTTAGACCACTTTTGAGTTCTTCCAAAAAACTTACGATTATGGAACAACCATGTTGACCCTGAATTCGCCCTTCCAGAACCTTTCCCTTGTTTCCTATCTACCCTAAAATCTTTTCCTACTTTTCCTATTTACTTCAACTGATGGACCACTACTGTAATGACATCCAGTAAAGTCACTCTATACAACTTTAATACATCATTCCCTTGATGACTGTAAGCTGCTCAGGCCCGAGGCAGCCCCCAAATATAGAGACGACATCTACAGGTTGTGCTGTATCTATGAAATTTGTAGGACATCTATCCTTGGGGAGGACAAATGCACCAAATTATCTCTATTTGTAGACAAACTGTCTTACTGTGCTCAGACTTTCTATATAGTATGACACATCTATAACACATATTTCCAATCTCAGTAACTGGAACACCTGACTTTGGACATGTTATGATCCAGTCTGCTGTGAATGATTAATCAGTGTGTTCAAAGACATGACAACACTACCACTTAAAACATAACTAGGCTAATTAGTTCTAAAATCCTGCTAAGTATGTTTTTAACATTAAAAAAAGAAGCAACAAATTATTGAATAATAAATGAGACTCAGAGAGCGGATGCATCATTACGCACAAAAATGGATAGTTAATAGAACCAATAGAATGTCTAAAATGTAATTAAATGCCATCCTTTGCTAATTTATCAGATGAGGAATTATCCAATGTACAATTTTTCCTAAAGTACTCCCATGAATGAAGTTCTGTCAGTCACACAGTTAAATGTACCACTAAAATATCAAGGCAAAAATCGAATCATAATATGACAAATAAATCTCAAAGTTTCATAATATGGACTAGCTGGTGGCACCATGAAAAATATCTGATTTATTTAGAAACCAAAACTAAAAGACATCAAGTGTTGCCTGTGAAAATGTTTATGTAACCCTATTACCTATAACCCTATTAATTTGTTTACAAATTTATATATATATATATATATATATATATATATATATATATTAAAATATTTTAATCTAATAGCAGCCTCGTTTTGGTTCTCGTCGTTTGCTTGGTACTTGGCACACTTGCTTAAACTTGTATGAGTCGACCTGTGTGACTCATTGCAGCCGAAACTTGATTCACAAGTCACAATTCAGTAAATAGTGATTCAGTGATTCAGTGATTCAGATTCACAATGGCCCTTGCTCAGTGTGTTGCTCAGCACTTACTCCACTCTTTACTGCGTTTGTCTTTATTTTTAAATCTACAGCACTATATTCTTGGTGCAAATAAATATTTGTAGATCCTAAAAAGATTAGTAATGACAGCCAACCAAAAAGAAACCGAAAGGAAACACAGGCTGAAGTTAGCTTCACAACTATGCTAGCGCCCGGAGTTTCATCAATAGAGTAAGTCTTTTGCTTTTACTTTTCACTTTCAATCCATTACCCACGAAATGACACGAGAATTCAGCACTTTATAATAAAATAAGCTTTGTGTTAATGATGGTTTGGCCAACTGTAGGTTAACATATGTGTTTTAAACATTAACTTATCATTACTTATTATAGGCTCTGCTATGATATAGCATAGACCGCTCTAGCAAACACTTTTTAAACTCATCAGTTCATGTTACATTGAACTTATGATGGATTTGTTGGTACATATCCCCACTGTAAATCAGAGAGCACCTGTACAATACAACTTATACAGCATGGATTTTCTGCGGGTCTGGAATGAATTCATTCAATTTACATTATTCCTTATGGGAAAACTTTGCCTGGTACTTGTCGTTTTCAGTTCTTGGCAAGCCTTCTGGAAAGAATTAACGACTGTAGATAATTGATAACCACTGCTTCTGCAGGCATAAACCTACAAAGGAAAGTTTATCGAGGAGATCAATTGTACACACAAAATACTCGCTGGACACTTGCTATGCAAACCCCTGTGACTGACTTCCATTATTCAGACATAGCTATTCAGACTGTCACCATTCAGAGCCCTACTATTCCAACACCTGGTAGTTTCTGCTGTTTGTACTCCCATTTTGCATTCTCACTACAAATGTTCTATTCAGATTGCTACTGTATCGCGGAAATCCAAAGAACGCACATCAAAAAGTTGTGATTTTGTACCACAATACTGCACTGACATTACGCTTCCAAAAATAGCACCCTTATTGCTTCATGTAAATCAAATATTTATTCCCTCTCATACTTTCTGCCTCACGTACACCCTCCTGTGCCATATTTCTCTCTGTGAGTGACCTTTACTTTCCTCCTCCTGCAGTTGACTCCCTTTGTTCCGCCCAGCCAGTGAACTCCACATGTGCCCCCTCAACACACAGTCACATTCTCTTTAAGAGAGTCAGCATATCGGCATTCAATTGAGCAAACGGAAGGAAATCAATGGGCGACTCGATATCAGTGAGATTCAGGGTGACCTGCACTCCTGCTACTCTTCAGTCAGGTCTCGGTTTCCAGCAGCTATGAAGAAGCTGAGGAAAGATTAACCAATTAGAGGTGTGCATGTGCTCCAGGATTGAGCTGTGCCTCATTTCATTAGGCTGGCTTGAAGGCCCGAGACTGTAATGTCTGGGCATGAAATGAGGTCATAAACTGGCCGGCGGCAGGTCACGAGTATGACGCGAAGTCTATTACAACTTCAGAAGGCCGGTGCAGGGGACAGAAAAATGTGAGGAAATACATTTTGAAGGGTTTTTTTTGCCTTACCTCTGGTTCCTAGGCATTATATTCTATTCATGACTCCTCAGTCTCGCTCGCTCAGCTTCCATCATGAGGCTGGCAGTCTGCCATTCACAGTCACACACTGATTGCATTGCACTAGCCTAAGGGCAGCACTAAAATCTGTCAACATTTTCTATACTTCCTTCCTCTACTGCCCTCTCCTCACCTCTCCTGTGCTTTCTATGTAACTTCCCCAAGGCTACTTCCCGTCGCATATGAGTGACACTTGGCTGCAGCCCCAGAGACCAAGTCACCCAGTGGAGTCACAGTTTGGACAAGGAGCCCCAGCTTAGGGTGGAAATGTGTCATAATGCAGAACAAACTGAAGCATGGAAACAGATGAATAGAGAAATACAGAAATGACTGTGTAGTAGTAAATTACTCTTTCTATTGTAATCATTGCAACAAACTTAAGAGAGAATGTCTACGCACAGCGTCCCGCTGTTTGGACTCCACCTACTCAACCTCCTGCTATTCGGACTAATATCCTGCTAACATCCTGCTATTTCACCTACTTCCTAATCAGAGTCTCACTGTTTGTATTTCCACCATCTTGACTCTCACTTTCTAACTTTCTGACTCTCACTATTTGAGCTCTGCTGCTATTCAGACCCCTGCCAGTCTGACTCATGCTGTTCAGATGTCCACTGCATGGATATCCGAATATTTGGCCTTCCACTTGTCTGGCGTCTTGCTCTTCAAACTTCTATTACTCATTCTCACTTTTGAACTCTGCTGCTACTCTGTCTTCTGGCAGTCTGGCTGTCACTCTTGGGACATCTTCTCTTTAGACTTCCACTCTTCTGACTTCTAATATTCGGATGCCCAAGGTCTGGACTCTTGTTATTTAGTCTCTTGTTCTTTGGACTGATGCTTCTCGGGTGTTTGCTGTCTGGATTCTCACTCCTCAAATTCCCACTGTCTAGACCCTCACTATGTGAAATCTGCTGTTATTCTGATTGTTTCTATTTAGACTCTTTACATTTATGTCATTTATCAGATGCCCTTATCCAGAGTCACTTACACTTGATACTGTCCAAGCAATTGTTGTTGGCAGAGGTGGGATTTGAACCCTGGACATACTGGTCCATAGTCCAATACCTTAACCAGCTCTCGTCGGCAAGTCCTCTGCGCACTTGCTTAAACTTATATGAGTCGAGCCATGCGACACGTTAAAAGCCAAAACTTGATACTCGATTCACGATTCACGACACAGCGATTCAGTGACACAGATTCACAATAGCTCTCACTCAGTGCAGTCCAGTGCTGTGTTCATTGTGGTTTTATTTATTTTTACATCTACAGTACTGTATTCTTAGTGCAAATAAGTCTCTGTGGGCCCTAAAAAGGTTAATTGTAATAGCCAACCGAAAGGAAAACAGGAATTGAATCCTCCAGAACACTTTCATGCTGCAGTTAGCTCACTCAACAAGCCTTCTGGAACAAATTAATGAGAACTGAGGTACCACTGTATTTGGATGTCCACCACCTGGACTTTTGTTATTCAGACACCTATTCAGAATCCCACCATTTGGACTGCTGCTATTCCGACTTCTGTTACTACTCTCACTCTTGACTTTCAAACTATCAGTAGTCTGAGTCCAGTTAGTCTGACCAATCTTTTCAGACTCCTTCTAGTCTGACTCTTATTATTCTGATGCCCGTTATTTGGATGTTCAATGTCTGGACTCTTGCTACTGGGAATCTGCCTGCTATTCTGAGTTCTGTTTAATTGAACTACCACTTTCCAGACTCCTGCTAGTCTGTTTCTTTTTAGTCTGACTCCCACTCTTCAGGTTCCTTATATTCAAAGTCCCACTAATCTGACTCCCTCTTAGTCTGACTCCTATTAACCCAGATGCCCCACTGTCTGGACTCTCGCTATTCTTTTAGTAGATAGGATATAGTAGGTAACTACTATTTCTCTTGCTATTTGCTACTATACTGACTTATTCTGATATTCAAAGTCTCATTATTCAGACTCCTGCTATTAAGAGTTCCATTATTTGGATTCCTGCGATTCTGAATGTAAGTATCAACCATTTTCCAAGAAGTGTGGATATATACATAAAAGCTTTTGTTTCTTGTAGAATCTACTGCTCAGTATTACCAGCAGTTAACATTAGTTTCCTAACAATAGCCAACTTCGTCCCAGTCTTAGACACACTGTCTGTGGAACACCTGACACTTATTGTACACTTAGCTGACTACAGACATCTTGATCCTGAGGCTTCTAATCGAAAATGCTTTTGCTATTTGTAGTTCCCTAAACACAAGATGGCTCTGTGGGTAGCTGACTGCAATTAAATTCAAAAGCCATCTTCTCGTTATAAAAGCAGGTAGTTCTTGGATTCCCTACGTGACAAAAGCTACCACATTTTGTCATTTGAGAGACTAGTTAATGAGTAACGTGATTTAACTAGCTGTCATTAACTAAGGAACCTAGATTATTAATGTGTTCTAATGTAGTTAACATTGACAGTGAGGAGCAAATTGTGCGACAATTTATAGGAAGCCTTAATTCTCTGTGGCAAAGATTTAACAAGATGCTGAAAACGTTCATCAGAGATTTTGCTCCATGTTGACATGATAGCATCATCATTGTCTGCTGCACATCCATGATGCAAAACTCCCATTCCACCACATCCAGACGGTGCTCTATCAGATTGAGATCTGGGATCATTTGAGTACAGCTAACTCATAGTCATGTTCAAGAAACCAGTTTGAGAAAAGTTTTGTGACATGCAGTGTTATCCTGCTGGAAGAAACCAACAGAAGATGGTACACTCTGGTCATAAAGGGATGGACATGGTCAGCAGTAATACTCTGGTAGGCTGTGGCATTTAAACGATGCTGAATTTGGTATTAAGGGGCCCAAAGTGTGCCATGACTACACCATTACCCGGAACTGTTGATACAAGGCAGAATGGATCCATACTTTCATGTTGTTTATGCCAAATTCTCACCCTACCAGCAGAAATTGAGACTTTTCAGACCAGGCAATGTTTTTCCAATCTTCTGTTACCCTGTGTGAATTATAGTCTTAGTTGTCTGTTCTTAGCTGACAGGAGTGACACCTGGTATGATCTTCTACTGCTGTAGCCCATCTGATTCAAGGTTTGATGCGTTGCACGTTCAGAGATGCTCTTCTCCTTACCTCATTTGAAACGAGTGGTTATTTGGATTGTTGCCTTTCTATTAAAGATCTGTCGAACCATCTTGCCATTCTCCTCTGACCTCTGGCATCAACAAACCATTGTCATCCAGAGAACTGTCACTCACTTGATATTTTCTCTTTTTTTGGACCAGTCTCTGTAAAACCCTAAATGTGGCTGTGCGTGAAAATCCCAGTAGGTCAGCAGTTTCTGAAATACCCAGACCTGCCCATCTAGCACGAACAACTATGCCGCAAAGTCACTTAAATCACACTTCACCCCCACTTCAGGAGGTCATATTGACCATGTCTACATGCCTAAATGCATGGAGTTGCTACCATGTAACTGGCTATTAAGATATTTGTGATAAAGACCAGTTGAACCTAATAAAGTGGCCGGTGAGTTAGAGCTTAACATCACTGGTCCATGAAGGTGTAAGTAGATACTGCATTGCTACTATAGGCCCATGTAACTATAGTCCAATGCTAAAATCCCTCTGCTGTTATCTCATCACACTCAATCATGTTTCCTGCATACACACCAAATGTGACTGTTGGTGTTTGAAACAAATTATCTTTGCTGCATGAGTGAATCCTCACAGAACAGGTACAGCCGCATTACATAAATTGATTCGTACATCAGTTCATTCTGCTGCTCATTAGCTCCATGCTGAATTATTTCTTTGACCCACCTTGACCTCTATGTAATTCCACAGCAAGTATAAAAAATGTTCACAGTTGTCTCGCTATAGAGAGCAGGACTTTGGGTTTCTATAATGTCACTGGGCAGTGTGTGGCACCAGATTTTGTTTTTAACTAATTAGAATGTAGGTGTTCTGTACTACCCGGTATATGCTAATTGTTTTATGTATGGTTACGAATTGGAGGTGGTGACTACTGGTGACCATATGTATTAATTAACTAATTAATTGATTTACAACAAACTACAAAAAACAAATATAAAACCTAAACACAGGCATCAATCTTATTTTCTTAATCCTGGGGTGTGCTTGTCTACCTGGTTCACGTGGTAGTTCAGTGGGTAGTTTTCTCACAGCAAGAAGGTCATCAGTTCAATCCCAGGGTACAGTGTCCTGGGTCCTTTCTGTAAGGAGTCTGCATGTCCCGTCCCATGTCTGCGTGGCTTACTCCGGCTACTCCGGTTTCCTCCCACAGTCCAAAGACATGCGTGTGTAGGTTTAACTGATTACGCTAAATTGGCATCGACTTGAGTGTATGTACAGTGGGGCAAAAAAGTATTGTAGTCAAGCCACTGATTGTGCAGTTCTCCTACAGAGAGGTCTGTAACTTCAACTACGAGAGACAAAATGAGAAAAAAGAAAATCCAAAAAATTACATTGTAGGATTTTTAAATAATTTCATTGTAAATTATGATAGAAAATAAGTATTTGGTCAATAAAAAAAGTTCAACTCAATACTTTTGTACCATAACCTTTGTTGGCAATGACAGAGGTCAAACGTTTCCTGTAAGTCTTCACCAGGTTGGCAACACACTGTAGCTGATATTTTGGCCCATTCCTCCATGCAGATCTCCTCTAGAGCAGTGATGTTTTGGGGCTGTCGCGAGGGCAACAAGGACTTTCAAGTCTCTCCACAAATTTTTTCTATGGGGTTGAGGTCTGGAGACTGGCTAGGCCACTCCAGGACCTTGAAATGCTTTTTACGGGAGCCACTCCTTTGGTGTGTTTGGGATCATTGTCATGCTGGGAAGACCCAGCCATGTTCCATCTTCAATGCTCTCACTGACAGACAGAATGAGGTTCTGGCTTAAAATCTCACAATACATGGCCCCGTTCATTCTTCCCTTAACACGGATCAGTCGTCCTGTCCCCTCTGCAGAAAAAAAACAGCCCCAAAGCATGATGTTTCCCACCTCCATGCTTCACAGTAGGTATGGTGTTCTTGGGATGCAACTCAGCATTCTTCTTCCTCCAGTTGAGTTTTTACCAAAAAAGTTCTATTTTGGTTTCATCTGACCACATGATATTCTCCCAGTCCTCTTCTGGATCATCCATATGCTCTCTGGCAAACTTCAGACGGGCCTGGACATGTACTGGCTTAAGCAGGGGGACACGCCTGGCACTGCAGGATCTGAGTCCCTCTTAGCGTAGTGTGTTACTGATGGTATCCTTTGTTAATTTGGTCCCAGCTCTCTGACCAGCGGTCATTCATCAGGTCCCTCCGTGTAGTTAGTTCTGGGACTCTTTTGCTCACCGTTCTCATGATTATTTTTGACCCCACGGGATGAGATCTTACATGAGGCCCCAGATCGAGGGAGATTATCAATGGTCTTGTATGTCTTCCATTTTCTTACAATTGCTCCCACAAGTGATTTATTCCACACCAACATGCTTGTCTATTGTAGATTCACTCTTCCCAGTCTGGTGCAGGTCTACAATTTCTTCCTGGTGTCCTTCAACAGCTCTTTGGTCTTGACCATGGTTGAGTTTGGAGTCTGACTGTTTGAGGCTGTGGACAGGTGTCTTTTATACAGATAACAAGGTCAAACAGATGCCATTAATACAGGTAACGAGGGGAGGATAGAAGAGCTTCTTAAAGAAGACGTTACAGGTCTGTGAGAGCCAGAAATCTTGCTTGTTTGTGGGTGACCAAATACTTATTTTATACCATGATTTACAATTAAATTCTGTAAAAATCCTACAATGTGATTTCCTGGATTTGTTTTTCTCATTTTGTCTCTCATAGTTGAAGTGTTCCTAGCATGAAAATGACAAACCTCTCTCATCTTTCTAAGTAAGAGAACTTACACAATCAGTGGCTGACTAAATACTTTTCCCCCCACTGTATATGACTGGGTTTAATGTAACCTTCTGTATACATATAAATGTGTGTGTTGCTGAAATGGCCACTGATGCTGATAGCAACGTTAAATAAACAAACATACAAAAAGCTTGCCTACCTCATAGGGTTCCTATATAGCACAAAACAAGAATTTGCTGGTTTTTAGTTAAAGCACTGGTACATGTCTAACATCCATGATATGTTCTGTGAAAGTGCATGCTAGGCAATCTGGATGTTGCCGAACACTATAGAATATACCTTACTTAGCAATGCTTCTTGGGATACTGTACTGGTATTGACTAAATAGGCAGAATACTGTGGTGTTACCATTTAAGATGGGTAAAATCTTAATCCACTGTGAAGCTGTGTGCAGTGCACTCTGTCCCTCCTTACCCCATGCTTGCTCTCTTTCTTTCTCCCTTACAAACACACACACACACACACACACACACACACACACACACACACTTTGGTACAGGGATGTGTCGATACAGTGGATTCATTGTCCTGGCACACTGATTAGAACAGCAGCATGCCTCAAGGATTCTGTTCTGTTCCAATAATAATATAAATTATTCTAAAAGTCTCAAAAATCATGACTGAGATGCAGTCAGGGTTCAAGCAAGTTTGAAAAAAGCTTTTCTTTGTGCGCATTCACAGTTCTGTACTCCCAAATGCTTGGGTTTTGGCCGTCCTTGTGCTCTCCATTTGAGACACTATTGTAATTTCGTACAGACATTTTCAGGGTGCACAAGTATCAAGCCATTTGTTCACTATATGCATTCGCCTCTGCTTTCTGGACCAGCCTGACATTAACTTTTTTATGTCAATAATTTAGATCCTTTTTCTATTTTTTGAAAACCAAATGTGCCACTTTCGGTCAAAATTGCTCTCATCTTTATGTTATACAGCATGTAAATATGCTCTACACTGAACAAACTTCATATAAATCAGTAAAATGCAAAAAGCTCTACTGCCTTACAAAGATAAGAGAAAACGCAATTGGGGAATAAAAAAGCAAACAGAACTCAATCACTACACTATTAAATACTGTTGTACTGTGTGTGGTAATTACATTTTTTAATACACTTTTTCTAATTTGTAAAACTCTGTCTAGAAGGGTGAGCAATTCGGCAAAACATTCAGCCTTGGAAACATTAAACCCATTCAGATTGGATTAGATTCTCAAGGTGATGCCTACAATAAACGTCTCCTCTGTGAATGGCAGATGGTGCAACCCTGGACACCCACAGTGGTGCTTAAAAGTTTGTAAACGCTTTAGAATTTTCTATACTTCAGCATAAATGTGAACTAAAACATTTTCACACAAGCACTAAATGTAGATAGAGAAACAACTTAAACACACAAGAGAAAAATATTTTCCTTGATTACAGCCACCAGTCTTCTTGAGTCTGATGCCACAAGGTTTGCACACCTGGATTTGGGGATTTTCTGCCATTCTTCTCTGCAGATCCTCTTAAACTCTGTCAGATTCTTTCATTGTAGGGATGGTATTGGGAAGGTGATGATCAGTACCAAGTTTCCTCAAGACATGATGCTTAGAATTGAGGACAAAAAGTTCAATCTTGGTTTCATCAGACCAGAGAATCTTGTTTCTCACAATCTGTCCTTTAAGTGCTGTTTTGAAAACTCCTGATGGGCTTTCATTTGTCTTTTACTGAGGAGAGGCTTCTGACTGGCCATAAAGACTGGTGAAGTGCTGCAGTGAGGGCTGAACTTCTGGAGGTTTCACAGGATCTTAGGAGCTCAGCCTGAGTGACCATTGGGTTCTTGGTCACCTCTCTCACCAAGGCCCTTCTGCCCTGATTACTTAGTTTGGTGGTAGTTGGGCGGCCATCTCTAGGAAGACTCTTGTTTGTTCCAAACTTCCTCCATTTAACAATTTAACAGAAATCTCTCAGTGCAGCAGAATTTTTTGTAGCCTTCTCCAAATCTGTGTCTTCACACCTGTGTCTGAGTTCTACAGGCAGTTTTTTCCTCCTCACTGCTTGGTTTTTGCTCTGATTTGCATTGTTAGCTGTGAGACCTTATACAGACACGTGTGTGTCTTCCAAATCTTGTCCAATCAACTAAATTTACCACAGATGGACTCCAGTCAAGTTGTAGAAACATCTCAGAGGTGATGAAGAGAAATGGGAGGCCCCCAGAGCTAACTTTCAAGAGCCATAGCAAAGCGTCTGAATACTTATGTCCATATGAAATTTTGTTTTTTTCCTAATACATCTGCAAACGTTTCTCAATTCTGTTTTCACTTTCTCATTATGGGGTATTGAGTACAGACTGATCAAGGGGAAACATTTTTTCTTTATTTTTTTCTTTATTTTAGCACAAGGCCTCGACATAACAAAATGTGAAAATAGTGAAAGGGTTTGAAGACTTTCCATATGCATTCTACCTTTAGGATGTGTGACAATCTGATGTAATATTAGATGAACTGTTATCTGCTAAAGAAGGGGTTTGCAACTGGAGGACTCCTGGCTGTTGAACCATATTAAAAACTGCATGAGTTTGCAAATGGCATTGTTCTGGTTACATATGCCCTATACTCTTTGCACAGCTTTACACAAACATCCTGCATATGTGTTTTATACCATACAGACCTTAAATTCCATCACTCAAGCTGAAGGGCTATGTCTCACTTGTCATATTGTGTTCTGGCACCTTCATGTACGCGTAAATATATCTAGATTGTGTAATTATATGTGCATATTCTGTGTGGTTTGTATATTCAACTTTTTATTTCCTACTGTAGTTCCCAAACTTCCCCTTGGGGATCAATAAAGTCTGGCTCACTGTCTCTCTAAACTCGCATCTGGGAGGCAAATAAAAATATCATGGGATGACTGAGTCTTTAGTTCTAGAGCTGCTCTGCTTCATTGCTCCTCTCTTGTGGTTATCATTATGTGAACTGCAGGGTGGAATTCCTATTAGTCTTCAGTCATTAAAATTAAAACCGAGCTGCATTGTATAGCAGTGCAAGATAACGCAGAGAAGGTGAGGATGGCACAGTGGTTAGCACTGTTGGATCACAGTTCCAGAGACCCCCAAATCAATTTCTAATCTGGATGTCATCTGTGGGGTGTTTGCATGTTCTCTCCATTTCCATGTGGGTTTTCTAAGGTTAATCTGGTTTCCTCCCACATTCCAAAGGAATGTCAGTGTGACATTCCCATCACAGTGTAAGTGAGTGTGTGAGACACTTGGCACTAGGACTAGTTCCTGCTTTGTGCCCTTGCTGCCAGTTAGGTCCAAGCTCACTGCAACCCTGAATTGGATTAAGTGGGTAGGAAAACAAAGGAATGATAACACAATGACTTCACCATGGTTGGAATGGTGCTTTTGAAAAAGATAAAGCTGTGGAAAGGCACAAATTAGGAGGATGCAAAAAGACTCCTGATGCTTTAATTGTCTCTCTGAGTGCAGTCAGAGCATTATTAGGACGTGTATGGCAATACCAAGTCAGAAAAATATTCATCAGTGAAGCTACCAACTGTGGGATTGTGGTGGCCTAGTGGTTAAGGAAGTGGACTCTCCTCTGCCAAGCTGCCACTGTTGAGACCTTGAGCAAGACCCTTTACCCACAATTGCTTGGATTGTAAGACTGTACAAACTGTAAATCACTCTGGATAAGGGCATCTGCTGTGGCAACCTGAAAGTCTTACAGTTCTTTATCACTAAATGATATGAGTCAGACTAACACTAACTGACTATGAGTCAGTCTGTGTGTGTGATAACAATCGCAAAAGACACAAAACTGGCCTGTATGGCCTGGTGGCAAGACAGAAGTGTCTTCTAACAAACTGCCACACTGAGTGTGAGTTGCTTTCCTGATGCCATGTGGCAAAAGGTTTTATGTCAGATGAGACCAAGGTTGAACAATTATCGACTGAAATCCAAGCCAAGGAGCCCTGACTTAATTCTGACAGAAAATCTGTGGTTGGCCTTGAAGACTCTAAATGAAATCTGACTGAGAAATTGGTAAATATTCCCAAATCTAGGTGTGCAAAGCTGAGAGAGCCATATTCAAAAAGACTGATGGGTATAAGGTGACTGATCACTTTTCCAACCCTGTTATTCTAGTGTTTTTTAAGATCTAATAATTTTCTTATTATAGTGCTACCTCGGTCCTCGACGCATTTTGACTAGAAAAATTTGTCTCGGCTCTCGTCATTTGCTCAGTACTCGACACACTTGCTTAAGGTTGTACGAGTCGTTCCAGCTGAAACTCGATTCATGTTTCAGTACACAGTGATTCAGTCTCACAATGGGTCTTTCTCAGTGAAGATCTGAACTGTGTTTATTGCGTTTGTATTGATTTTTACATCTACAGTACTGTATTCTTTGTGCAAATAAGTCCTCATGGGTCCTAAAATGGTTGACGATTACAGCCAAGAGAAAGCAGTCCTCTAGACCACTTTCAAGCTGAGCAGTTAGCATTAGCACCTAGCGCCCTGAGTTCACCAATGGAGTAAGTGTTTTGCTTTTACTTTTCATTTTCAATCTATTACTCAGTAAATTACATGATACTTTTTAACACTTTATTATGAAATAAGCTTTGTGTTAATAATTTGGGCCAACTGTAGGTTAATGTAAGTGTTAATATGATACAGTATAGACTACATTAAACACATCAGTTCATGATACATTTAACTTATGATGGATTTGCTGGAACATCTCTCCATCATAAATCAGGGAGCACCTGTACAATACAACTCCATTAATGCATATGATACCTTATACAGTGTGGATGTTCTGGGGGTCCGGAATGGATTCATTCAGTTTACATTATTCCTTATGGGAAAAATTTGCTCTGTACTCATCGTTTTCTGTTCTCAACAAGCCTTCTGGAACTCATTAACAGCAAGAACCGAGCTACCACTGTACTTGAATATTATAAGGAATGCTGTGTGAATAAAGCTGGTAAAATATTTTTTAATTGTTACTGCTTTAAGGCTGTAAGACAAAAAAGTGACTTCTTCAAAGGGGAATGACAATTTTCTAGTGAACAAAACATCTTCTGCCTACAAAGATTTATCAGATCACTGCTGAGATTGTCAAAGAAAGGGAACAGAATCACAGAGTAGAGCCTTTAAAATATCAGATAACCTCAAGTCCGCATGTAAAATGAATCTGAATTGGATTACTGACATCATGTGGGATGGCATTAAGTTTTTGAAGTCCAAGTCAGGCTTTCTGTATACGAGT
>JAJAGP010006471.1:0-21350 GCA_025084515.1 Ancistrus triradiatus | reverse complement strand
TGCAATGGTAGAGCACCGACCGGACTCAGGAGAGGCCTTAAATACCTGAGTCAGCCGGTGCTGATTAATTGGCAATTAATGCCACGTTAAACCGGCGTTTGTGGGCCACAAAACGCCGTACGAGCGTGGGAATAACTTTAGGGGGTCAATGCTGCCCTCTATAGTCCACAAGGACGGAGAGCAGCCCGACCCCTTACACGAACACATCGTAAAAAAGCTTCACCAATAAATATTTTTGTTTACCATGCACATTTTTGTTTATATTACTGTTTAGCATGGTGAAATTATTCATAAAGTATAAAAATTGATTTCCGTTTGGCTGTTTGATGTAATGATATTCACTGTTAATCAAAATGAGCAAGCCCTGCTTGTTAAGCTGGTATGTGTGAAATAAAACTTTAGTTATGTTAATGGGTGCCTTCAATTCCCGCAGCTCTGAGTTAAAACTGAAAGTATAAAATACAAGAAATTAATTAGAAAAAATGTTAATAGTTGATGTAAAAAATATCTTAAACACTAGAACCAAAAAACTGACCATGCAAACTTGATTTCATTTGGATCTGGATGAAAAGAGATGAAAAAAAGCATGAATTATTATTAGTCATGTATGTTTTCACTGGCAGTCATTCATTATATAAAATTAAAATTGCAGTGAATTCATAAACCATGGTTTCATAGTGCTAGCATGTTACTGACATTTGTGAATTAATTTTTTAAAACTGTAAATACTATGTGGATTTAGATCAATTTTAGACATAACTTGTCATGGTCTGTTTGCTATTTTGAGTTCCCTAATTAATTACAATCAATTAATAAAAACAACCTCATGTTTCATCAGTTTGTGGTTCTGACACAGAAAAACAATAACAACAAAAACAGCACGTGTTCATATAGTGACCAAATTGTTAACAGCTGAGTTTATATGTTTGATGTCAGGAGCACCATTCTGGCAAAGTTCTAAAATATGGGATCTGTTTCAGGAAAATGTAAGACTACTGTACCTTCACTGTGCACCCGCCAGTAGGGATGTGCCCTCTTACTTTGAAGTTTATGTCAGAGAAAATTCCAAGTATGGTAAATAGTTACAGTGGTGCTTGAAAGTTTGTGAACCCTTTAGACTTTTCTATATTCCTGCATAAGTATCACCTAAAATGTCATCAGATTTTTATACAAGTCCTAAATGTAGATAGTGACCGTAGTTAAAGTAATGAGACAAAATAATATATATGTAGTCATTTATTTATTGAGGGAAATGATCCAGTGTTATATATCTGTGAGTGGCAAAAGTATATTGTGAATGTGAAATTAGAGTCAGATGTTTTCAACCAATGGGATGACATTTCAGGTGTGATGTATTGAACAGGGATATCTCAAAATCTGATCTTCATGTGTGATGGCATGAGCAGCGGAGATTTCTGAGGACCTAAAAAGAGTTTGTGCTCATCAGGCTGGAAAAGGTTATAAACCATCTCTAAACAGGTGTTCCCCAGTTCTGCTGGAAAACCCTTGGTCTTGGTAGTAATTTTTATGTTCCTTTGACACGTACCACCTACCAACGGTAGGGGCCTCTTTCATCAAGATCATGCACCCTGATACACTGCAGAACCTGTTCAAGAATGGATTGATAAACATGACAAAGAATTTTGTTTGTTGACTTGGCTTACAAATTCCCCAGAACTTAATTCAGTCAAGCATCTATGGGATGTGCTCCACAAACAAGTCCAGTTGATGGAGGCCCCACTTTGAAACTTACAGGACTTAAAGAATCTGTTGCTAAAGTATTGGTACCAGAAACCACAGGACACTTTCGGAGGTCTTGTGGAGTCTCTGAATGAGAGGCACAAACACAATATTAGGCAATGGGTTTTCATGTTATGACTGGTGTGTGTGTGTGTGTGTGTGTGTGTGTGTGTGTGTGTGTGGGGATTTGTGGTAATACTTACACATTTATTACGCATTTCTATACTGCACACACACGTACATACATATATACATTCATTTATACATACATTTCCAGACATTCAGTGTGTTTGACTAAAACTCAGAACTCTTAATTTCTGACCATGATCAGAAGTCCTAAAAATAGATAACGAGAACCCAGTTAAACAAATGAGGCAAAAATATTATACGTGGTCATTTTTTGATTGAGGGAAGTGTTCCAATATTACACATAAGTGAATGACAAAAGTATGTAAACCTCTAGGATTAGCAGTTAATTTGAAGGTGAAATTAGAATCAGGTGTTTTCAGTCACTCAGGAGTGGGCACCCTGTTTTATTTAAACAAAAGGGATCTATCAAAATCTGCTCTTCACAAGACGTTTGTGTTTGGAGAAATGGAAACACTGCATTCCAGCATAAGAACCTTATCCCACCTGTGAAACATGGTGGTGGTAGTATCATGGTTTGGGCCGGTTTTGCTGCATCTGTACCAGGATGGCTTGCCATCATTGATGGAACAATGAATTCTGAATTCTATCAGAGGATTCTAAAGGAAAATGTCAGGACATCTGTCCATGAACTGAATCTCAAGATAAGGAGGGTCATGCAGCAAGACAACGACCCTAAGCACACAAGTCGTTCTACCAAAGAATGGTTAAAAAAGAAGTTCATGTTTTGGAATGGCCAAGTCAAGTCCTGACCTTAGTCAAACCGATATGTTGTGGAAGGACCTGAAGCGAGCAGCTAAAGTGAGGAAACCCACCAACATCCCAGAGCTGAAGCTGTTCTGTACGGAGGAATGGGCTAAAATTCCTCCAAGCCGGTGTGCAGGACTGATCAACAGCTACAGGAAATGTTTAGTTGCAGTTATTGCTGCACGGGGGGGTCACACCAGATACTGAAAGCAAAGGTTCACATACTTTTGCCACTCACTAATATGTAATATTGGATCATTTTCCTCAATAAACAAATGACCAAGTATAATATTTTTTATCTCCATCTGTTTTAATGTTTTTTCTTCATCTAATTTTAGGACGATGATCAGATGATGGCTTTTGTCATTTTTGCAGAAAAAATAGAAAATCCATGCACCACTGTGTACAGGTTACAATTATTGGTATCCCTTGTGAAGATGAGTAAAAAGGGATATAAGAAATGTTCCTTCTGGTGAATTAGCTTAATTTCACACTGAGAAAAGAGAAAAATCCCACCTTTAATTGAAGTAGTTTTAATCTGATAATTCCTCATCAAGAAGTAACTATTTGAACCAAATCCACTTGTGCTACAACTAATGACAGCCCTGTATTTAATACTTTGTTCAGGCTCCATTTGGCAAAAACAGCACTAGGTGCTTCTCCTGTAAGATGGAAATAGGAATGGGCGGATAGATACTAAGGTAACATGAAGTGCAATTCTGGCAGTTCCTTTTTAAGAATCAATCCTGTCCTAAAAAAATGGATATGACCTGCTAATTTATACATCTGCCGGACTGTGTAGCATATGTGTGAGAATATGTGTAATAAAATACTGATGCAATGACGCATTGTTCCAGAAGAAAGAATAAGAAGATGGTGTGTGATATGAAGCAAAAAGGAGCGGAAGGAAATTTCTCTTGGTTGAGATGTGTAGCTATTGAATTTAGGGGGTGTTTGGGGTGGGGCCAGGCAGGACATAACTTCCTCCATGCCCCAATTTGTGGTGCGAGTCCCCACCGAGTCCGAATCATCAAACCGTCGGCGTTGCCTTTTCAGGGCCAAGTCGAGTCTCCACCCGCTTGGCCATGAAGCTCGGACGGGGTTTGAATGGCGAAATAGACCGAATGAAGCGTAAGGTGAGCTGATGGTGGGCTCAAGCCAAGCCTCCTCCCGCTCCACAATGAAGGCTGTGCAGCTGTTGGTATTTAAAGAGCGGTTAGTAAGAAGCGTTCTCCATCACGGTAGGTTTTGTGATTTTGGCCGATTTTGTTCTCTGGAGTTATTGATGACATTTTCTTTAACTGGAATTTTGCTTCTTGTTTTTTAACTGGGATTTCACGATTACAATAAAAAGTTTCAACCAAAACCCTCTTTTCATTCAAACTTAAGGAAACCTGGCGCCGCAAAGGATTCTGGTCATTACGAACCCTACTCGCCGCTCATTGCTTCATCCACATCAATCGGCTCCAAAACGATCATTATTGCTTTCATCATTTCAGCATTCAAATCTACCTGGAGAATCGATACGTATGTCAAAGTGCGTCTAATAAAATACTTCCAACTCCTGCTCAGCTACACAGAAACCATGTTTATGTACGAAAAGATTTGCCAAACTGGTGAATTCAGTGTTTTGACAGGTGCACCGAGTCAGTAGAGTTATGACTGCAGAGCGTGAGGGAGGCTGGAGGACGACAGGATGCCCACGAAAGTAGGAACAAATATAGGAAAACACAAGGATACACTTTAGTCATGTTTGGATTTTTACTTGCTTGCCATATTATAAACTTGTGCACGTGGGCGTGGCCTTTGTTTATTTATTTGTTTTAAAAAAAAAGTCCAGCGTTCCTTACAAGCATTTTCCTTTATGGTAGGCTACTGAAAATTCAACTTCAGCGTAGGAGTAACATTATTTAGCTACAATAATACACAAGTCAAGATGTGTGTGAGTGAGTGAGTGAGAGAGAGAGAGAGAACGAACGAACACTTGGACAAAAGCAGTGGCTGAGCAACTGATCACCCAGCAAAGGTAAATAATTTTTAACCAGCTAAATGCTAAACCTGAGAGAATAATGATGAAGTCTATGAAGGTGTTTAGTTTGTGGATTTAAGATCGCCATCTCACACGCGTGATTAAAGGTTAAGTATGTAAAGTCATGATATTTCTTGGTGGGACTGGCTATAACCGACATGCTGCATAGTTTCAGACGCATCAGTCCTTCGTGTCTTGTTGCTGCTCTCTTGCTCTGTTTACAGGAAAAACAAACGGACTATGTGCATGTTTCAAAAGAACAACACTATGTATGTATTTAATAATGTTTTGAATGGAGTTCTAGGCTAAACTCTGTGCTATAGTCAGTCACGTCTGTGGGCCATGCGCTCCATCTGCCGGGCCAGAGGAGACGCTGGAAGTAAGTCTGGAATCATGAACCTGGCCTCTCAAACTTCAATACAGTTCAAAAATAACTATTTGTTTTAAGTTCAATGAACTTGTTTATTTTAAACTTCAATAATGTACCTTACAATACATTACAGCCTTACAATTTATCTACAATATTTGCAATTCACAAAGACCAACTATCAAAATGTGGTATTGTGTAAAACGAATGTTAAGGAAATAACTGCAGAACCAGAAGAGGGATATAAGAATCCATATGGGACTGTGGTGATGAAGCAGTTAAAGTACTGGATTTTGGACCTGTAGGTCCAAGAGTTCAAATCCTGCCCTGATAAAGCTGCTGTTGTTGTGTTCTTGAGCAAGGCCCTTAACCCACAGTTGCATGGATCGTAAGAGCCTTTTCACACTGAGTCTGATTTTTATGCAAGAAAAAAGAGGAATGTGATTTTTGAACGTAGTGGGACCTTCACACCAAGTCCGACGCATTTTATGTGTAAACACTCTGAAATATCCTCGTCTACTTTTGCTTTCTTTAATTTCCCTTCTCTTAATGTGTCTTGTTCACATTGTCAACTTGAAAAAAACAAAGACACGAGTGTAGATTAGTGCAGGAAGCTCTAGTTTGTGTTTTTGTGGGCATGAACAGATTAGAATAGGCACTTAAATAAACACGTAAGCGTTTCCGTTTAGTCACTGTGAAGGTTTATCCCCATCATTCTCCAGCTTATGAGCTATAAACCACCAGACCTTTTCTTTTTTATCCGTGTTTTTATAGTCAGCGTGTTGCTTGTCCTATAAGCTCCTGTGCTCTGCTGTTAGCAGGATGAGCTGTTCTGCCTGACAACTGAGCTCTGATTGGTCAGCCTGATTTTAACGCATTAGAATTAGATCAAGCGCCGATATTAAACAAATTATGCAGCGTTGCAGTTCATCAGTTTCGGACTCGGTGTGAAGGACGGCGTTAATATGCGTGTTCTTTTTCAAAACTTGATGGGTGTTATTTTTGTCTGTAAAAACCGGATTCGGTGTGAAAAGGCCTTAAGACGTATCAACTGTAAATTGGTCTGGATAAGGGCGTCTGCTAAATCACTAAATATTGATGTAATCCCCATGACATGGTTAACCAGTAAAATTAAGTGATAACAGATGAGGTTGTGTTTCCCCTGTCTTAAATCCACCAGCCACCACTCCATAAATTAGCCTATACAGGTACTCCCTGTTTTATGGTGGCCCGACATTTGATATTTCAACTTTATGATGGGAATCCAATAGTAAACATGAACACAAATTCAGCAGAAACCATACTCTGAATTTAGAATTTTCCCAGGCAGGTGGTACGTAGTATATCCGGCACAGTGTGACATAAGTTGTCACGTGGCAGGAGTGATGAGCACTGGGAAATGTAGTGAGGAAAAATTGTGGTCACGCAACAATTGCTTTTATGTGCCGTGTTCAAGGTCATGTATTAAGCATATCTAAGGTATGCTGTGATATATATACAGTATAAAACTCTTTGGTTTTCCATAAATTCAACGTCGGATGTTTGAATGTATCGCCATTGTGAATCAGGGAGTGCCTGTATTCAGCACTTCCAGGGATTTCTATGACGAGGCTTTCTGCAGTTATATTTCAATGAGTTCAAAATGTACTCTCCACAAAACAGTGTTCAACTCTGTGCAGAATCCCTTTTTTATGTTTCCGGAATGTCCCTCAGCTCTTCTTTGACGGTGTTTTTTTTTTTTTTTTTTTTTTACATTACAACTGAAAAAAGGGTTATCTCAGTCTAATATAACAAAATTGTATCTTTGAATAAGGTACAGAGTTCTGGAGCAAAGGTCAAGTGGAAAAGAGAGTGGGGTTTTGAGGAGGACTCGTGGACTGAAGTTCTGGCTTGAGGTAATTCTTCATCTTCTTGTGCCAGATTGAACTTCATCCAATTGAAGGTGGTTCCCAGAGCCCATGTGTGTAATGCAAAGTTGGCCCAAATTTATGTTGAGGTTAATTCTAGTTGTTCTCTCTGTGACACAGTGTCATTTGTTTTTTGGTCATATGTTTTGGTAAGTTGGAGAGATTTTTGCATTTTGTGTGTTCCACTCTTTCCTCAGCCTTCAATAAACACCTGAGTGAGTGCCCCTTACTGGCTGTTTTTGGTTTTCATACTGACACCACCCAGTGGAGCTCTTGATAATTGGATGCTATAGCCTTAACTCTGTTGTTGCCGAGACGCAATTCCCCTGGCCCCCATTTCTCCTGGCTGAGAGAAATAATGTTCTGTTCATGCCTGAAGAAGATCAATTTTAGTTTGAGATGCTCGGAACTCGTCAAATTCAGTTCTTGACGCATTTTGAATAGAAAAATATGTCTCGGTTGTCGTTGTTTGCTCGGTACTTGACACACTTGGTTAAATTTAAATAGAGCCGCACGACGCGTTTCAGCCGAGACTCGATTCACAAGTCATGATTCAGTACACAGTGATTCAGGTTCACAATAGCCCTCAGAGATCTGTTATTTTTATGTTGTTTTTCTTTTTATTTTACTTTTACAGTACTATATTCTTAGTGCAAATAAGTCTCCATGGGTCTTAAAAAGGTTAGTTTATAAGGGCTGAACAAAAGCAAAAGCAGAAATTGAATGCTCACTACATTTCCCAGCGCTCATTACTCCTGTCACACACAGACTGCAGTTAGCTTAGCAGCTATGCTAGCACCCAGAGTTCACCAATAGAGTAAGTGTTTTGCTTGTATTTTTCACTTTCAATCCATTACTCACTAAATGACATGACAATTTTTCAACACTTTATTATAGAATGAGCTTTGTGTTAGTGATTTTGGCCAACTGTAGGTTAACGTGTTTAAAACATTAACTTACTTATCACAGTATCCTTTCCATATTTACGTTATGATACAGTACAGACTATATTAAACTCCTCAGTTCGTCATACATTTAACTTATGATGGATTTGTCGGAACGGAGCCTCATCATAAATCAGGGAGCAGCTGTACAATGCAACTCCATTAATGTATATAATGCCTTATACAGTGTGGATTTTCTGGGGGTCTGGAATGGATTGATTCATTTTGCATTATTCCTTATGGGAGAAATGTGCTTGGTACCTGCCGTCTTCAGTTCTTTGTGAGCCATCAGTAATGAATTATCGATGAGAACCAAGGTACCACTGTAGAATGTTTTTTTTTTGTTTCTGTGTTTATTTTATTTTTTGTTCATATTTGGTTCTTGGTTTGTATGAGTTTGATTTTATATTGTTTACAAAAAATATATAAGGAATCAAAAATTGAAAAATAGCCTATCTTCAAAACATTTATTCAACCCCCACGTGTAAAAGGCCTTGGTAAAGTTAGTTTCACATGAACTTAATATTGGATATATTTTTTTCTATAAATAAATAACCAAGTATAATATTTTTGTTCTCCATCTATTTAAATGTTTTTTCTTCATCTACTTTTAGGATGATGATCAGATGATGTCTTATGTCATTTTTGCAGAAAAAATAGAAAATCCATGCACCACTGTGTACAGGTTACAATTATTGGCATCCCTGGTGAAGATGAGTAAAAGGGATATAAGAAATGTTCCTTTTGGTGAATTAGCTTCATATCACACTGAGAAAAGAGAAAAATCCTGCCTTTAATTGAAGTAGTTTTAATCTGATAATCTGATAATCCCTCATCAAGAAATAACTGTTTGAACCAAAACCACTACAACTATTAGTTGTGCTACAACTAATGGCAGCCCTGTATTTAATACTTTGTTCAAGCTCCATTTGGCCAAAAACAGCACTTGGTGCTTCTCCTGTAAGATGGAGGAATGGGTGGAGAGATACTAGTTAATTGAAGTTAATTGAAATTCTTGCAGTTCCTCTTTACGAATCAAGCCTGTCATAGAAAAATTGATATGAGATGCTAATTTATACATCTGCCGGACTGTGTAGCATATCTGTAAAGGAAAATAAATAATAGATTAAACCAGACTAAAATGGAAAATGGAAAATGGAGCGTAAGGAAATTTCTCTTGGTTGAGATGTGTAGTTATTGAATTTAGGGGGTGTTTGGGGTGGGGCCAGGCAGGACGTAGTCCTCCGAGCCCCAATTTGTGGTGCGAGTCCCCACCGAGTCCGAATCATCAAATCGTCGTCGTTGCCTTTTCAGGGCCAAGTCGAGTCTCCACCCGCTTGGCCATGAAGCTCGGACGGGGTTTGAATGTCGAAATAGACCGAATGAAGCGTAAGGTGAGCTGATGGTGGGCTCAAGCCAAGCGTCCTCCCGCTCCACAATGAAGGCTGTGCAGCTGTTGGTATTTAAAGAGCGGTTAGTAAAGAGCGTTCTCCATCACGGTAGGTTTTGAGATTTGGGCCGATTTTGTTGTTTGGAGTTATTGATGTTATTTTCTTCAACTGGAATGTTGCTTGTTCTTTTTCAACTGGGATTTCACGATTACAAGAAAAAAAGTTTCAACCAAAACCCTCTTTTTATTCAAACTTAAGGAAACCTGGCGCCGCAAAGGATTCTGGTCATTACGAACCCTACTCGCCGCTCATTGCTTCATCCACGTCAATCGGCTCCAAAACGATCATTATCACTTTCGTCATTTCAGCATTCAAATCTACCTAGAGAATCGATACGTATGTCAAAGTGCGTCTAATAAAATACTCCCAACTCCTGCTCAGCTACACAGAAACCATGTTTATGTACGAAAGGATTTGCCGATAGCAGTAGAATCCGGGCCAAATCTGGCTTCCATTCGGCACAGTGGGTTCACTTTAGGCATCACTTAGCCAAATGTGGGCCGAGATTTTGCCGACATCAGCTTGGATTTTAAGAAGTAAGTCGTTCGGCTGAACTCCGGTGTTAGAACGCTTAACCAATAGAGAGAGAGAGAGAGGATACAACGGAAAAGAGCGCCAAAACGGACTGTGGACCGACTCCTTCTGACGTGGAAGTGAAAACTTTTCATACTTGGATATTTCTCCGCTTTCCCTTTCCTTCGTGAACAGAACAGCAGTGATTTTTACATTTCCTTTTGCCCCTTGGATCACAGGTAAGGTAGATCCCCGCACTTTTTCCTTGTTTATGCAGCTTACCTGTTTAGATTAAGCATTCAATAGTCAGTCTGGATTGATGTTGTAACAACTGTGTATGATTAATCGTGTACGTGCCCATTTCCATCTTAAACTGGTTAGCAGTTATCATTTAGCTTTAGCAAACGACTTAGAATTAGCTGTCCCCTACCACGACAATATAACTGTAAAAGTGTTTAATCGTCAATTTAACTGATAAAATAAGCGAGCCCCAGCCACAGCATGGTGTCCACAGCTGGCAGATCCACATTTCAGTGCTGCACTATGTGTTATTAGCTAGCTAACGTTACATGTGCTTGTCCCCGAACGTATGACTTCAGAAATATATCGTGCTTGCATTTTAATAGTCCATTGCTTCAATTTAATAAATCGTTAATTTCACTGAAATGCCCCTTTCCATAGAAATTATGTTCTAATTGGAAAGTCTCAATGCAGTTTGGTTGTCAGCTATTTTAACATGATATCACTTTTGAAAAAGAGGGTTTGCAAGGGTTCTTTAGTAAAGGCAATTGGTCTATTTAGAACCACAACTGTCTCATGCTTAAATGGTTCCCTGAATGTTTTTTTCAGATTGATGGAGAATGTGTTGTGTATGATTCTCAAACGGCCCCTTTTTGAAAGTAGTTCTGTACAGCACAAAATGGGTTTTCTGTTGTGATTTTAAGCCATTTTTGGTACGCTATATAATTATTTTCAGGTGCCATACAGAACCATACTCACAACACATTCTGAAGAACCATTAAAGCATTGAAAATTATTTGAGTGTCTACTATAGAACCATTATAGTGTTCTCTTATAGAACCACTGGCTTTGAATCCTTGAAGAAACATCTTTTTTAAGAGTGTATAGTAATATGACTTATTTAGGATGTGTTTAGAATGATAGGCTAAGGACAGGCTACATGTTAGAAATCATGTCTTTATAAATCAATCACAATGTCCTAAATAATATAATCTTAATAATGTCTTAAACTTGACTTTTCATTGACCAGTGTGAGAGGTTTTACTGGTAATTACAAACCCAAATCATAAAAAATTGGGACAAGATGTAAAATGAAAAAGAAAAAAAAAAAATAATGCAGCGTGTCTTACTTCGACTTTTATTTATCCCAAAAAAGTTGAGATGGGGGCAGTTGAGGTGTAGTGAGGTAAAAAAAAAAAAAAAGTAGATTAAAGTAAAATAAAATAATGTGATTTCAATCAGGTGATGTCAACAGGTTATTATAATCATGATTTGGTACAAAACCAGTATCCATGATAATCTTTGAGGAGCAAAGATGGACAGAGGATTTCAGTGATGAGGTTGATGAGTTTGTCAACAAATGTGTTAGAATATATTATATATTAGTGTCTTAATATAATAATAATAATAATAATAATAATAGCCTTATGTTAACCATGTTCAGAAGTAGTGTCGACTTCTCTGGGCTCAGAGGCATCTGGGATGGACCAACACACAGTGGAAATGGACACAGATTTTGGAGCAACATAAGCTGCCTTCAAGAAAACATCTTTATCAGGGGCATCCATGCATTTATCAACAAGACAAATCGGAAAAAGTTAGGACTGGAATATGTAAATCCCTTCCAATCGTTCTTTGAGGAACATTGTGTTTAAACATTTCAATAATTTTCTCACATTTGTTGACAGCCTGGAGATCCTCTGATCATCTTTACTCCTCAAAAACTCAGCCTTTTGTGGGGTACTGCTTTTGTACCAAATCATGATTAAAATCACCCGTTGGCATCACCTGTTTGAAATCACATCATTATCTAGTTTTTTAAAATCTCATTACTAGATATAAATGCAAATTTTTTTTTATCGACATTTTCCATACTTTTTTTTATTTGAGGTTGCACTTAAAGTAAAATAATTTCATATTTTTGCTCAGAATTGATGTGTTGGCTGCTTATTGGATATTGACATTTTAAAATGTGTTGAATTTGTATGACATTCAGTGGGAAAAAAGTATTTAGTCAGTCACTGATTGTGCAAGTTCTCGTACATAGAAAGATGAGAGGGGTCTGTAATTTCCGTCATGGGTACACTTCAACTAAGATACAAAATGAGAAAAAAAAAATCTAGGAAATCACATTTTAGGATTTTTAAAGAATTTAATTGTAAATCATGGTGGAAAATAAATAAGTATTTGGTCAATAACAAAAGTTCAACTCAATACTTTGTAACATAACCTTTGATGGCAATGACAGAGGTCAAACGTTTCCTGTAAGTCTTCAAAAGGTTGGCACACACTGTAGCTGGTATTTTGGCCCATTCCTCCATGCAGATCTCCTCTAGAGCAGTGATGTTTTGGGGCTGTCGCTGGGCAACACGGACTTTCAACTCTCTCCTCAAATTTTCTATGAGGCTGAGGTCTGGAGACTGGCTAGGCCACTCCAGGACTTTGAAATGCTTTTTACGGAGGCCACTTCTCTCGTCAATTGCCATGAGCGGTGGTTTTTGATCATATGTGCATTCTGGAAGACCCCGCCATTTACGATACGGATGGCGCCCGTCATTCTTCTCCTTAAACAGCGGATCCTTTCGTGCTCTGCCCTTCCTTTGCAGAAAACGCCAAAAGCATGTGTTTCCATCCCCAATGCTGCACAGTAGGTATGGTGTTCTTGCGATCACTGAGGATTTCTTTTTTGCCTCTAATACGAGTTGAGTTTTTAGCCAATAGTTATATTTTGCTTCATCTGACCACATGATATTCTCCCATCCTCTCCTGGATCATTCCGATATGCCTCTTGCAAACTCAGATTGCCTGGACATGTACTGGGCTTACGCAGGGACTACGCCTGGCCACTGCAGGATCTGAGTCCATCTCGGCGTAGTGAAGGTAGCCTTTGGTCCTCTTGGTCCCTAGCTCTCTATCAGGTCATTCATCAGGTCCCCTCCATGTAGTTCTTGGGATCTTGGTCCACTGATCTCGTATCATTTTTGACACCCAAGGATGAGATCTTGCTGGAGGCCCAGATTGAGGGAGATTATCAGTGGTCTTGTAATGTCGTTCCAGTTTCTTAACATTGCTTCCCACATCGCTGATTTATTCACACCAACCTGCTTGCCTATTGTAGATTCACTCTTCCCAGCCTGGTGCAGGTCTACAATTTTCTTCCTGGTGTCCTTCGACAGCTCTTTGGTCTTGGCCATGGTTGAGTTTGGAGTCTGACTGTTTGAGGCTGTGGACAGGTGTCTTTTATACAGATAACGAGGTCAAACAGGTGCCATTAATACAGGTAACGAGTGTAGGACAGAAGAGCTTCTTAATGAAGTTACAGGTCTGTGAGCGCCAGAAAACTTGCTTGTTTGTGGGTGATCAAATACTTATTTTCCACCATGATTTACAATTAAATTCTTTAAAAATCCTACAATGTGATTTCCTGGATATTTTTTTCTCATTTTGTCTCTCATAGTTGAAGTGTAGCTATGATGAAAATTACAGACCTCTCTCATCTTTCTAAGTAGGAGAACTTGCACAATCAGTGGCTGACTAAATACTTTTTTTGCCCCACTGTACGTTTAAATTGCAACTAAATTTTGACGGTCTTCCTGTTTTTAGTTTTTTTTTTTTTTTTAGCAAACTTTTGAATGTTGACATATTAGCAGGTAGTGCCCAAGTGAATGAATATATCAGTAATATATCAGTAAAAAATGGCAGTATATAATACTGTAATATTGAATTTTGCCAAGTCTTAAACTGATCAAGGTTTATATTGTTGATGCTTATTGTTTTCTACTAGAATATTCAATGGAAATTTACTATCTTTCCAGGTGCTTAAACAGAGGCTTATTGTTGGTGCTGATGTCAAGGACACTGTCTGGCAGATTTTAAAGCAGACAATTAAAAATTATTTGGCTAAAACTGTCAACTGGCGAGAGGTAAATGGAAAGACTGGATTTTAAAGCCTGCAGCTGAAGAGTGTTGTAACTGGTAAGTGTTTTTGTTAAAACTGATTTTGTTCCTCTTAATGGAGTCAAAGAGAATAACTTTTTCTATGGCACCTGATATGTTATGAAGCTAGAATCTCCCATGTCCTAGGAGTTCGTTCATTCATTCATAATCTTAGTCAGGGTTGCAGGGGAGTCAGTGCCTAAGCAGAGGGCATGAGGCAGGAACAACCCTAGACAGGGCACCAATCATTGTAGGGCACATGCGCTCACACTGAGGTCACATTAGAAACATTAGGTAACCTAACACACATGTCTGTGGAGTGTGGGAGGAAACCAGAGTACCCGGAGTAAACTCACACAGACATGGGGAGGACATACAGACTCCACACAGGTGGAGCCCGGGGGGTCGGGATCAAACCAGAGACGCTGGAGCTGTGAGGCGACAGTACTAACCACTGCACCACTGTGCTGCCCACTCCTAGGAGGACCTCACTCCTGTTTCCTTTCTTAGTTTAGACCACGTTTCACTGTGCTTGTTCAGTCGCTTTTAAACATAACATCCAGTCTTTTTGTTTGTTTGTTTGTTTGTTTTTGTACAGAAAAAATTAAGATTCTTAGTAATTGTGTTGACTGTATAATCTTCAGTTATTTTCTGAACTACCTGCTAAAGTCATGTGATAAAAGTATCTGTATGCAGTTTAATGCACTAATAAGAATGTCATCAGAAAAGGCATATGACAAATTTATCAATAATATAAATTAATACATTTTTGAATTTGTATAATTTAATACACTTTGTAAATGCTATTTTTAAATGTAACAATTGTGACAAAATAAATGAATCTATGGTGGCACAGTGTTGTAGGGATAAGAACGTTTGCCTCACAACTCAACGGTCCAGGTTCAGATCCATGTCCGCATGGGTTTACTCCAGGTACTCCATTTCCTCCCACCTTTCAAAGACGTGTTGGGTTAATTGGTGTCTATAAAGTGCCCTAGTGTGTGTATGTGTGTGAATGTCTGTGCCCTATGATGGATTGTTGTCCTGTCTAGGGTTGTTACTGCCTTGCTCCCTGTGCCGCTGGTCAGGCACCGACTCCCCCCTCGTCCCTAAACAGGATTAAGTGGGTAAAAAAATGAAAGAATTGATTGATTGATTGAATGACTGACTGACTGAATTAATAACTGTCGCTATAATTTGTACTAATGTCTTTACATTGTTCTGTGTCCATCTGCTAGAACCTGTAAGAAGAAACCCACTATGTGCCCAGGCCACTGAGATGGAGGTTGAACAAGTCCTAAGACTATGGTTTTATCTGGCTAGTGATCATGAGGGAGGGAGGAAGAGGAGAAAACTAAATACAGAAGACACACTGGAAAATACATCAGGACAAAACAAAATGTAATGGACCCACGTCAACACTGGAAAGTCTGTCAAGACACAACGGACAGTTGAAGCTGTGAAGGAAAGCTTAAAACCTGTTTGTTTATTGTCTCTAATACGGTATGTTAATAAAGACATTGTTTAGACTTGAAATTAAGTGACTTAATGTTCATATACACCCAAATGCTAGTACTGGCAAATGTTGGGGGGCACATGGCTCTGGGGTTTCTTCTCACCTTTCAAAGACATGTCAGGTTAATCGGTGTCTCTAAAGTGCATTAGTGTGAGTGTGTGTGCCCTACTACAAACAGGTGCCCTGTCTAGGGTTGGTCCTGCCTTGTGCCCCATGCTGCCAGCTAGGAAATGGCTCCCCAGCAACCCTGGTCAAAAAAGAACTGTTATGCAAATGAATGAATGAATGAATGGATTTGGCGTAGTACTGGCTTAAATCCGGGCCTTCTGGCTCAGCTGTGGTTAAGTTATGGCTGTATTTTGGGGACATAGTATAAGATACGGGTGAGTTTTGCCATTTTTCTGGCATGGGATTGGTTTGACTTCGGTAAACTATGTTTGGGCCATGAGGCAACTGGGCCGAATCCGGTAGCACAGTTTGGCCCGGATTTGGGCCAAGGCTATTTTGCTATCTGGGGTGGATTCGGTGTTTTGAGCCCCTCCAGGTGCACCGAGTCAGTAGAGTTATGACTGCAGAGCGTGACGGAGGCTGGAGGACCAGAGGATGCCCACGAAACTAGGAATAAATATAGGAAAACACAAGGATACACTTTAGTCATGTTTGGATATTTACTTGCTGGCCATATTCCAAACTTGTGGGCGTGGCCTTTGTTTATTTCGTTGTTTTTACAGAAAAAGTCCAGCCTTCCTTACAAGCATTTTCCTTTTGGGTAGGCTACTGAAAACTCAACTTCAGTGTAGGAGTGACATTATTTAGCTATAATAATACACAAGTCAAGAGGTGTGTGTGTGTGTGTGTGTATACACGCACGTGCGCGCGTCTGTGAAAACACTTGGACAAAAGCAGTGGCTGAGCAACTGATCACCCAGCAATTGTAAATCTTCATATTTAACCAGCTAAATGCTAAACCTGAGAGAATAATGATGAAGCCCATGAAGGTGGTTAGTTTGTGGATTTAAGATCCAAAATATCCAAATCTGTGATAAAAGGTTAAGTATTTAAAGTCATGATATTTCTTGGTGGGACTGGCTATAACCGACATGCTGCATAGTTTCAGACGCATCAGTCCTTCGTGTCTTGTTGCTGCTCTCTTGCTCTGTTTACAGGAAAAACAAACAGACTATGTGCATGTTTCAAAAGAACAACACTATGTATGTATTTAATAATGTTTTGAATGGAGTTCTAGGCTAAACTCTGCGCTATAGTCAGTCACGTCTGTGGGCCATAGTCAGTCACGTCTGTGGGCCATGCGCTCCATCTGCTGGGCCAGAGGAGATGCTGGTTGAAGTAAGTCTGGAACCATGAACCTGGCCTCTCAAACTTCAATACAGTTCAAAAATAACTTTATTTTAAGTTCAATAAACTTGTTAATTTTAAACTTCAACAATGTACCTTACAATACATTACAGCCTTACAATTTATCTACAATATTTGCAATTTCCAAAGACCAGCTATCAAAATGTGGTATTGTGTAAAACGAATGTGTTAGGGAAATAACTGCAGAACCAGAGGAGGGATGTAAGAATCCATATGGGACTGTGGTGATGAAGCAGCTAAAGTACTGGATTTTGGACCTGTAGGTCCAAGAGTTCAAATCCTGCCCTTATAAAGCTGCTGTTGTTGTGTTCTTGAGCAAGGCCCCTAACCCACAGTTGCATGGATCGTAAGAGCCTTTTCACACTGAGTCCGATTTTCATGCAAGAAAAAAGAGGAGGTAATTTTTTAACGTAGTGGGACCTTCACACCAGGTCTGACGCATTTTATATCTCAACAGTTTAAAAATTTTTTTAATTTCCCTTCTCTTAATGTGTCTTGTTCACATTGTCAACTTGAAAAAAACAAAGACACGAGTGTAGATTAGTGCAGGAAGCTCTAGTTTGTGTTTTTGTGGGCATGAACAGATTAGAATAGGCACTTAAATAAACACGAAAGCGGTTCCATCCAGTCACTGTGAAGGTTTATCCCCATCATTCTCCAGCCTATCAGCTATATTCCACCAGACCTTTTCTTTTTTATCCGTGTTTTTATAGTCAGCGTGTTGCTTGTCCTATAAGCTCCTGTGCTCTGCTATTAGCAGGATGAGCTGTTCTGCCTGACAACTGAGCTCTGATTGGTCAGCCTGATTTTAACGCTTCAGAACAACCCAGAAATTAGAAAAGACTCCGATAGTAAACATTTTATGCAGCGTTGCAGTCCATCAGTTTCGGACTCGGTGTGAAGGACGGAGTTAATATGCGTGTTCTTTTTCAAAATTTGATGGGTGTTATTTTTGTCTGTAAAAACCGGATTCGGTGTGAAAAGGCCTTAAGACGTATCAACTGTAAGTCAGTCTGGATAAGGGCGTCTGCTAAATCACTAAATATCAATGTAATCCCCATGACATGGCTAACCAGTAAAATTAAGTGATAACAGATGAACATGTGTTTCCCCTGTCTTAAATCCACCAGCCACCACTCCATAAATTAGCCTATACAGGTACTCCCTGTTTTATGGTGGCCCGACATTCGATATTTCAACTTTATGATGGGAATCCAATAGTAAACATAAACACAATCTTTTTTGACGAGGCCTTCTATGACGAAGCTTTCTGCAGTTATGTTTCAATGAGTTCAAAATGTAATCTCCCCAAAACAGTGTTTAACTCTGTGCAGAATCTCTTTTTTTCATGTTTCCAGAATGTCCCCCAGCTCTTTCTTGAAGATGTTTTTTTACATTGCAACTGAAAAAAAAAGGTTGTCTCAGTTTAATATAACAAAATTGTATCTTTGAATAAGGTACAGAGTTCTGGAGCAAAGGTCAAGTGGGAAAGAGAGTTGGGTTTTGAGGAAGACTGGTGGACTGAAGTTCTGGCTTGAGGTAATTCTTCATCCTCTTGTGCCAGATTGAACTTCATCCAATTGAAGGTGGTTCACAGAGCCCATGTGTGTAATGCAAAGTTGGCCCAAATTTATGTTGAGGTTAATTCTAGTTGTTCTCTCTGTGACACAATGTCATTTGTTTTTTGGTAAGTTGGAGACATTTTTGGATTTTGTGTGTTCCGCTCTTTCCTCAGCCTTCAATAAACACCTGAGTGAGTGCCCCTTACTTGCTGTTTTTGGTTTTCATACTGACACCACCCAGTGGAGCTCTTGAGAATTGGATGTCATAGCCTTTACTCTGTTGTTGCCGAGACGCAATTCCTCTGGCCCCCATTTCCCCTGGCTGATAGATATAATGTTCTGTTCATGCCTGAAGAAGATCAAGTTTAGTTTGAGATCCTCGGAACTCGTCAAATTCAGTTCTTGACGCATTTTGACTAGAAATATTTGTCTCGGTTCTCGGCGTTTGCTCGGTACTTGACACACTTGTTTAAACTTAAGTAGAGCCACACGACGCGTTTCAGCCGAGACTCGATTCACGAATCATGATTCAGCACACAGTGATTCAGGTTCACAATAGACCTCAGAGATCTCTGTTATTTTTTTATGTTGTTTTTCTTTTTTTTACTTCTACAGTACTATATTCTTAGTGCAAATAAGTCTCCATGGGTCCTAAAAAGGTTAGTTTATAAGGGCTGAACAAAAGCAAAAGCAGAAATTGAATGCTCACTACATTTCCCAGCGCTCATTACTCCTGTCACACACAGACTGCAGTTAGCTTAGCAGCTATGCTAGCACCCAGAGTTCACCAATAGAGTAAGTGTTTTGCTTGTTCTTTTCAATTTCAATTCATTATTCACTAAATGGCATGACAGTTTTTCAATGCTTTATTATAAAATGAGCTTTGTGTTAATGATTTTTGTCAACTGTAGGTTAACGTGTTTAAAACATGATCCTACTTATCACAGTATCTTTTAAATATTTACGCTATGATACAGTACAGACTATATTAAACTCCTCAGTTCGTCATACAATTGCCTTGTGATGGATTTGTCGTAACGGAGCCTCATCATAAATCAGGGAGCACCTGTACAATGCAACTCCATTAATGTATATAATGCCTTATACAGTGTGGATTTTCTGGAATGGATTGATTCAACTTGCATTATTCTTCATGGGAAAAATGTGCTCGGTACTTGCCGTCTTCAAGTCAAGTCAGATTTATCTATATAGCGCTTTTTACAATGGAGCATTGTCTCAAAGCAACTTTACAAGTTTAGATTATCTCCTAATAACTACGTCCAATCCCAAATTGAGCAAGCCTGCCCCACTGTGTAAGGGCTACAATTATTGGCATCCACAATTATTGGCATCCCTGGTGAGGATGAGTAAAAAGGGATATAAGAAATGTTCCTTCTGGAGAATTAGCTTAATTTCACACTGAGAAAAGAGAAAAATCCCGCCTTTAATTGAAGTAAATCTAATCTGATAATCATCAAGAAATAACTATTTGAACCAAAAAAAACTTTTGCTACAACTAATGGCAGCCCTGTATTTAATACTTTGGCAAAAACAGCACTTGGTGCTTCTCCTGTAAGATGGAAGTAGGAATGGGTGGATAGATACTAAGGTTAATTGAAATTCTGGCAGTTCCTTTTTAAGAATCAATCCTGTCCTAAAAAAATTGATATGACCTGTTAATTTATAGCATATCTGTAAAGGAAAATAAATAATAAAATAAAAAAGAATAAAAAAACGGTGTGTGATATGAAGCAAAAAGGAGCGGAAGGAAATTTCTCTTGGTTGAGATGTGTAGCTATTGAATTTAGGGGGTGTTTGGGGTGGGGCCAGGCAGGACATAGTCCTCCGAGCCCCAATTTGTGGTGCGAGTCCCCACCGAGTCCGAATGGTGAAACCGTCGTCGTTGCCTTTTCAGGGCCAAGTCGAGTCTCCACCCGCTTGGCCGTGAAGCTCGGACGGGGTTTGAATGGCGAAATAGACCGAATGAAGCGTAAGGTGAGCTGGTGGTGGGCTCAAGCCAAGCTTCCTCCCGCTCCACAATGAAGGCTGGACACATGTTGGTATTTAAAGAGCGGTTACTAAAGAGCGTTTTTCATCACGGTAGGTTATGTGATTTTGGCGTTTTTGTTGTTTTGAGTTATTGATGACATTTTCTTTAACTGGAATGTTGCTTGTTCTTTTTCAACTGGGATTTCACGATTACAAGAAAAAAAGTTTCAACCAAAACCCTCTTTTCATTCAAACTTGAGGAAACCTGGCGCCGCAAAGGATTCTGGTCATTACGAACCCTACTCGCCACTCATTGCTTCATCCACGTCAATCGGCTCCAAAACGATCATTATCACTTTCGTCATTTCAGCATTCAAATCTACCTGGAGAATGATACCTATGTCAAAGTGCGTCTAATAAAATACTCCCAACTCCTGCTCAGTTACACAGAAACCTGGGCCGTTTCTCAATATGCGTACTTGTGTTCTCGTGTACTTGTGAAACGTCATCAGTGGCAGCCCAAGTACTGCTCCATTTCCAAGTTCACATCTAACCAAGTACGCTCCAAATCCCCGGATGTGTTCTCGATACGCCCACATTACCGAGGATGCGTCGATGCAGACTTGTGCAGACTTGAACAGCGAAATGTCCCACAATGCATTGCCAGCTCGGTAATGCCGGATGAGAGTACTCCCAACTGGATGTATAATTTCTAAAGTAATACTGTTATTGTGTCACAAAATGAAGTTATAAGAGTTTTTTAGGCGAGAATGTAGTTGTTTAAAATTCAACTATGCGGTCAGTTTATCAAGATAAAGCTTACATAAAAAAAATGCTCTGACGATTTCGGAGATGTGACGGGAAGCTATTAACGTATTTATTATG